>CM019822.1:52301799-52344238 GCA_009763385.1 Coix lacryma-jobi var. lacryma-jobi | reverse complement strand
TAGAAAGCGGGGTAACTTGATGAGGAGGCAGCGTGGGAGAACCCCTATCTGTTTGTTAGAGATGCTTCTGTGGATAGGAGGTTCTGGTCCAGGTTCTAGCAAGATTTCTATGTGTCAGTGTGCTGGAAGGGTTTCTGCTCTAAGGGACATCCTCCTCTCTTTGCACATAAGAGACTGGTTCTCTCCTCTCTGACCGACAAAGATTCTGAGGACATTCAGGCCTTGGTGCAGAGGCTAGAGGAGTGGAGAGTTTTGGGCTGATCTCTGGCGAGCGCAGCTTCAACCAGGAGATTCTCTTCAGTTTTGGGCCTTTGTTCATTGATCAGGAAGCTCGCGTGCTGCATTGGATGACCCAAGGGGTCCACTACAGATGTGACTTCGTCACATTTGCTCGGTTGTTGGGCTTCGATCATGTGGACAGAGATGCCCCTCGTCTTTCAGAGATGTATGGAGGGGGTATGTACTTAGAGCAGTTGCAGAGCTCAGGTGTCTATTTGGATGGTGCAGTGGCGACCTTCAAGGTCCCTGGCCTGAAGCCCGCTTACTACGTCCTCAAGAACATCATGCGCCTGACTCTGGATCCCAAAATTGGAGATCAAGATAACTTGAGAGATGATGCTGCCAAGGTCCTAGTCCGCTTTGCTCTGCCAGATGGACGGTTTAGCATCTCTCACTTTCTTTGGCAGAAGATCTCCGATGTATACAATGATCCTCACAAGGCCCTGCCATATGCTCCATACCTTATGCATATCATTGAGCATGTGGTTGGCGCCACCTTCGAGTATGATCGCACCATGAAGGAGTACAGTGTTCGCAAGTTCACTTCGGCTCCTTCCAAGGACAAAGAAAAAGTTGATGAAGGTGGTGAGGTTCCAGCAGCAAGCAGCAGCGCCTGGCGAGGCTCAGCCGGTGGTGGAGATGTTCCCCCCTGCCACCGCTCCTCCTCCTCGTCGTGCGAGGCGTAGGAGTGGCGGTCTTCGCTCCGCTCTCGGGCAAGATTTTTCTCTTGGATGTGCTACAGGGCCGACGCGACGAGAAGTTTCAGCAGGATGTGCGTCAGCATCTCGGTATTCTTCCGCGCTCTCCGGTCCGCCCCCATCCAGATCCCTTTGCGGAGTATGATGCCCAGGCCCGGCGCGGCGACGACGACGACGACGATGATGATGATGATGGTTTCCGCCAGCAGTAGCAGCAGCAGCCCCAGCAGCAGCCCCAGTTTCCAGGTGGTGGTGAGGCGGGTTTTTACAGCTCCATGCTGTATCCGCCCCATCAGTTCTATCCTCCGCCACCACCTCAGTACCAGCCTCATCCTTTCTTCCCTGACTATGGTATGGGCACGTCCTTTGCTGGCGGGTCCACGTCATATCAAGGTGGGGGTGGTGGCTCGTACATGGGCTTTGCTAGCCCCGAAGCCGATCCAGTTGGGAGTGGTGGCCCTCGCGACTCTACACCACCACCTGATTCTTCTGCTCCGTCATCCTTCCCTAGTGGTGACGTTGGTGAGAGTGCCTATTCCTCTCTCTTCGGGGGCTCTTATCATGATGGATCTTCCAGCAGCTATTATTGATTCTTTGCTTATCTTGGCCTACCCGCTTTGGTACTTGATGCCAAAGGGGGAGTGTTAGGCTTATCTTGTTGTAATAGCTGTGAGAGAGAGTAATCTTTGAGACTAAGTGTGGTATGATACATTTTATTTGTGATGTGCTGAGGATGTAAACATTTATGCTTAATGTTATATTCATGTATGGTTCATCCTCGATACTTATGCTCTTGTCATGGTGATTGTTGTTTTCGATATGGCTATGTGATTTGAGTTCTTTTCTTTCTTCAAATAGCCATTCGCTTTTCTTATTACATTGTTATGTGAATCACCATGTCATATCGCTTATGCATCACAAATTGATATATATGGTGTTGTCACACACTCTTAGGCACCCCACGGATTGCAAAATTTAGGGGGAGCTCTTGTTCTTGTGTATGCAACCCTTGCTTTCTAATCAAGGCTTGAAATTCATATCCAAAGCATACACTAAGGGGGAGCTTCAACTAAATTTTGGAATTCAAAAGCTTCAATTCTTTCTATCCCTAATTGTAAGCCTAAGTTGGTTGTCATCAATTACCAAAAAGGGGGAGTTTGAAAGTGCATTCGCCCCCAATGTGGGTTTTGGCTAATTAATGACAATCAAATTAGGGACTAACCAGTTTTAAAAGCATGTATGCAGGTGTTAGTCCTTTGAAAGATTTGAAACGTTGAAATCTCGTGAACAAAGCACGTAGGATATTTTGGACATAAAGATGCCTAGCTCAAGTGGTAGTTTAAAATTTCAATTTTAAACTTGAGTTATAGGTAAGCCGGACTATGAAGAGGGTCACAAAGTAAGTTGGCTAGATGTGGAGAAAAGTGCTCAAATTGACTAACCTTAGTTCGCTTGAGAGACACCGCACAATCACGAACACGTAGAGGGTAATTTCATATGGTCGGTGGTACCGACCATGGGTGGTCGGTGGTACCGACCACGGCTTCTCTGCGCAGCGCTCAACACCCTCTCTGTGTTGGTCAAAAATGACCTGGCGGTAGTACCGCCATAACCTCGGTACTACCGCCGCGGTGGTACCGACGCAAGGTCGGTAGTAACCTGGTTTTGCAACCCTCTCTGTGTAGAGTTGTATTTGACCTAGCGGTGGTACCGCCATATCCTCGGTACTACCGCAGCGGTGGTACCGACCCATGGCCGGTAGTTTCCAAGTTTGCAAGGCTCTCTGTCCGCGCTGAATTTGGCCTGGCGGTAGTACCGCCATTACCTCGGTAGTACCGCCCCCGGTGCTACCGACACAAGGCCGGTGGTAACCAAGTTTGCAGAGCTCCCTGTGTAGAATTGAAAATGGCCTGGCGGTAGTACCTCCATAACCTCGGTAGTACCGCCCGCGGTGGTACCGACCGAGGTCGGTAGTATCTTGGCTTCGCGAAGCTCTCTATGTTGAGTTGAAAATGGCCTGGCGGTGGTACCGCCATAACATCGGTACCACCGACCTCGGAGGTACCGCCCTTTGGGCGGTAGTTTTCGAGGGACCAAGTCCCTTTGTGAGATGCTCTCTGTTCACGACCAATTTGGCCTGGCGGTAGTACCGCCATAACCTCGGTACTACCGCCCGCGGTGGTACCGACGTGACGGACGGTGTTTGCTTGTTTGGTCAGATCTGGATTCTTTCGACCGTTGTGAACTGGTCGGTGGTACCGGCCAGGGGTGGTCGGTGGTACCGACCAGCCTCGGGACTGAGGGAGTATAAATGCCTCCCCTCTTCACTTTTCACGGTCACCCACTCACTCCATACACTTATTGCTGACCTAACTCGTGACAAACACTCTCCAAGCATTGACTCACCCCTCTCTCTCCCCCTTTGCTCCTAGATTCATTCCCTTGCGAGATTTGAGCTAGGGAAGTGAGATTCGAAAGTGGGAAGCATCAATCTTCGACTTGAGCACTTGGTTTCCATCTTGCCGGCTTGCTTTGTGTCTTTTACTCTTGAGCTCTTTGAGCTCTAGCCGGTTAGGTGTTCTTCGTGGAAGCCCGTATTGATTTACTTGTGAGGGCTCCCCGAAGCGTTTGTATTACCCTTAGATTTCTAGTAGATATACTCTCGTAGCCTTTGTGGTTGCTTGAGTGAGGCGAGGAGGTGAAATAGACTCCGACCTTTGTGGTCACCTCAACAACAAGGAAGTAGGCACTCCTTAGTGGATTGGCCGAACCTCGGGATAAATCGCGTGTCCCGTGTGCTTGTTGTTGTTGTCTCTATTTTCTCTACTTTCACTTGTTATTGTGTTTCTTCGTGTTCTTCCTATCCCTATCTCTTTCTTAGGTTGGGAAGGCTCGATCTACATCAAGGGAGAAACCAAGGTTTGGTGAGAGTAGATTTACCATATATCATTCTTAGGAAAGTGGGCTAGAAACTTGTATTATCTTCATAGCTTACATTCATCGGATTTGTAGTTTCTTTTAGGATCCCGGTTGTGCCGTTTGTTTGTGTCGGTAGTACCGGTGTTTCACACCCGGTAGTACCTACCCAAACAAACCGGCTTCTCCGGTTGCTATCTAACTACACCTTATAGTTTGTGAAGTTTCAGATAGTCAAAAATCACCTATTCACCCCCCCTCTAGGCTGATTCGGTCCTTTCACATCTGAAGAAAGAGTGCAAAGAAATTCTAGAGTGAGCAATCTACAACCTTCTTTGGAGAGCTCCCAAGTGTTCTCCCACCAATATTATGAAAAACTAGATCGAACTCAGAGTCCATACCTGTATCTCGAAGAAATTGTGAATCGAAGGTAGGAGTGTGAGTGTACTCTGTATCGCTGTATGCCTGAATAGCCTTCTCATAGGTTGTTTGGTGCTTGATGTGCCTTTCATGAAGAAGATCACGTGGCTCGGACCGGCTTGTGGTAGAGATCGAGGCAGGGATGACGTATCCATGTCCGAGCCTCCTTGTGATGAGCCGCACGCGAACGGCTTCTTGTTGATCGGAAAGTGAGCGTGTTCTTCGCCTTTTTTAAGAAGTTGCTCATCTTTGCTGTAGGAACAAGAGAACACACAAACAAAGCTAGTGGAACAAGTGAAGGTTAGAAGAAATAGATGTCAGAGAGTTAGCGGTCCAAAAGTTAGTAGTCCAGGAGTCAGTCGTTCAAGTTGATAATTTTATTTCAACTTCTCCTAGTTTATTAACTAATTGGGCAGCACTTCCCCTCTCTTATTGATTTCTCTTGCTTGCTCCCACTTTCCCTTGCTAGAGATTTCTACTTGCTATTTGCTTCAAAGCTTCTTCCTCCCTACTCTTTATTTTTCTCTCAGAAACTACCAAAAATGAAGAGCTAAGCAAACTCGAAATTGGAATTCCAAATTTCGAAGTGAGGTTGGTGTTTCTGAAGAGTGGAGTGTGTGGAGAGTGTGAAGAATGCTTGCCAATTTATAGGGGGAGAAGGGGTGGCCGGTCGGTCTAGTGGTGGGACCGACCGGTCCCCTGTGGGGCCCACTTTCTTCTATCTTGCTCCCTTACCTACCTTGCTCAAGTTCCCACTCTTGGGAGTATATGCCGACGGTTGCATGTGGTGGTAGGTGGTATGAGTGGTTGTGAGTGCATGTGATAATATGAAATGATATGATGTGGGTCCCAGGTGTCTGTGGGTCCGTATGTCTCCCGTATTTGTACAATGCAAGTATAAAGAAAATTGCTTTTATGAAACTATAGAAAATGAGGATTCTAAAGATGAAATTCTTAAATATTTTTGTTGCTGTAGTAAATAATACTTACGGGATTCGTAAATATTAATTACGTGGGGCTAATTTTATGATGCAATAAGTTTTTATTATTAAATATTTTATATGCATGAGAAAAATAAATATGAAGGTGCAAAAAGTAAATGCTGATAACTACCGAGTTACCTCCGTCGAAGGTTCGGGGTTTAAAGTCCACCGAATTGGACTCTCCAATCTTCTTCATTCTTCTTGATGGGTCTCCACTTCTGGAGATAGTAGTTTGTTTCTTTCTTGAGTTTTATGGTCTACTAGAGTTGAGCATTGTTCGGGACGTGGTTTGAATGAGAACTTTTCTTCCTTTCCATTTATGGTGAATTTGATTTCTCCAGCTCCGACATCAATATGGGCCTTAGCGGTGCTCAAAAATGGTCTTCCGAGAATGAGTGATACTTTTGATTCTGGGTGCATTTCTAGTACCACGAAGTCTACTGGTACGAAGAACTCTCTAATCTTGACTGGGATGTTCTCAGCAATTCCTATAGGGTATCTGAATGATTGATCAGCTAGCTGAAGACACATTAGGGTTGACACAAGTGCTGAATGGTTGAGCTTATAGTAGACTGATGCAGGCATCACACTAACACTAGCTCCAAGATCGCATAGTGCATTGTTAAACCGTTGATTTCCAATTGAACATTCAATAGTGGGGCATCCTGGGTCCTTCTTCTTTTCTGGTATTTGATTGAGGATGGCCGCACTACATTCTTCTGTTAGCTCGATTACTTCAGTAGTTGGCAGTGGTCGTTTGTTGTTAAGTATATCCCTCACATACTTGGCATAGGTAGGTACCTGTAATGCATCTAGCAGAGGAATATTAATATATAGTTTCTGAATTACTTCAACAAACTTACTGAACTGTGCATCTAGCTTTGTTTCGATTTCGATTGTCTGCGTGGGAATGGTAGAATGTTGGTGTCTTGAAAATCTATCGGTCTTTCTTCATTTTGTACTTGAGTTTCTTGAACTTCTTCGTCATCTCTTTCTTCTACCCTTGGAGGTGTTACTACTGGTGCTGTCTGTCTTCTTTGTGCTCCTTCTGGGTATGGCGGATCTCGAGTGGTTCTCCCATGTCTAGTGGTGATCCCCTTAATCTGCTCATGGTTAGTGGTAACAGGCAAAACAACAACCAATCGTGATATTTGAGTTTCTATTCTCTTATTATAATTGAGTTGATCTTTAATGGCAGAAGAAAATTCATCCATTTTAGCATTTATGTTTTCAAGAGTTTTATCATTTAAAGCAAGTCTTCTAGTAATATTATCATTTATCCTGGCTTGTTCTAAAATTAAATCTCTTAAAGTAGGTTGCTTAGAGTTGGAAGAACTGAAATTACTGGTATACTTATCTGGGTTGGAAGGTTGTTGTTGACGCAATCCTTGCTTGTGTAGAATGGTGGAGTTGTAAACTTCTTCCTGATCTTCGGGAAATTCTATTCCTAAATACTTTCCACTTCTAGTTTGAGTATCAAATGCGTCTTGAATAGCTTGACGTTCTTCCTTGTAGTTGGCTCTCTGAATGAGTCGATCCATAAGTACATCCATCTTTGTTGATAGTGCACACACTTCTTCTTCTGGAACTTCTTCAATTTGGTGGACAGCGTTGAGTAGTAACGTGTTTCCAGCTTTGATTCTCAGCTATCTTATCCATTAGACATTCTGCTTTTCCCAAAGTGAGTGACATAAATGATCTTCAGCAGTAGCATCAAGTTGCTCTCGCGCTCTTGGTAATATCTATGATAAAAGTTGCATGAGCAATTCGTTCTCTATTCCATGATGTGGGCACCTTAAGATTTGATCCTGAAAACGCTCCCATGTTTCTGGAATAGTTTCTCCTTTTTGTTGCTGAAAGTTGTAAATCTTTCCCCTTAAGATATTGACTTGCTAATTGGGAAAAATCTTGATAGAAAGGTCTCTGAACACTTCTCCCATGTCTTGATGTTGTCCATGTTTGAATAGAACATGCTTCGCTTTTCCTTTCAGTGAGAAGGGAAAAGACGAAGAGTACAATGTCCTGGGGAATGTCCTTGATGATGATGGTGTTTCCAATCTCCAAGAAAATCTTGTAGATGAGCAGTTGCATCTTCTTCTTCCTTTCACCAAATGTAGTAGCTTGCACCAATGTAGAATAAAGCTGAATAAATGTCCTGCACCTGATGTGTCAAGCAAAGTTGATGCAGCTCTTCGATTTTCGTGTATTGCCATGGTTGTCGTTCAGGTTCGTCTGGAGTGTAGGTCGGTGCGAATGTTCCTGGCACTTGGAGTCGAGAACTCCAGCAAAGCCTTGTTAGCCATGGCTTGACTACTAATGTAGATCTTTTACACGATCAAGTTGATTTCTGATTTGAAAGAGTGTATTGCAACTGAATCCTGTATTACCCTGTATATGATATAAACAAAGAAAAGCAAGGGTAAGCCTGCCAAGATAGAGGTACAAGTGAATGAATGAATAAATAACCTCCTTTGTTAAATTCCTAATAAGTTTTACTTAGTTCCCAGTGGCTTCCGTTACTTAGATAGATGTTCCCCGGCAACGGCGCCAGAAATGCTAGTTGACACTTCTTAATGCAATTGCTTATAATAAACTTTAATAAACTGATTCTAGCAAAAGCCTTCAGAAATGTACAGGACACTCCTAGCATCACTTAATGTCAAGTTGTCATCCCCAACATGATATTAGAAATGTAAATTATATGTGACACTAGCTCAAAGATATAAACAAATATTTATCCGCAAGCGCACAGATAAATATACCTGTTGTAGCAGCATTTCACCCAGGTTATCTAGGTATCGTTTATTTATATTTTACCGAAGATAGTAACGAAACTGGGAACTAGTAATTAAATATGTTTCAAGGGTAGCAGAGATTATTATTCATTCATTCATTCACTACTCATATGTCTAAACTGGGGTAAGACAAGGTAAAGATAAATAATATAATAATAATAATAACAGCGGGAATTCTAGAGATAGAGCGAACTACATAGATCAAGTAGAGAGTCAGGTGATTAATTAAGAGATTCGAAACCTAAGTTACTTCATATCTACTAAGCCTAGTGATTACTCTAATCAATATACAATCATTTATAGCCAATTAATCTATCATCCATGATCAAGGGACATTACTAAATTAGAATCAAGAACAAAGTAATGAATTCTAACTTGCAACCCGTCCTACTAAGATCTACACTCGGAGGGAGGACTACAAAGGACTCAACAGGACTGTCACTCCTGCGATCTACCTCTCGACCCGGAGCATAGGATGCATTCGCAGGTAAACTTAGCCTAAACACCATGTTTACACTAGTTTGACCACTTAACTCTATCCGGGGTAAAGCTAAATATTTTACGAACATGATCATAAACTCTATCATAATCAGATCTATATTAAATATATAACTAGATAAACTGAAATATATTAAAGTAGCATAACGTCAAATAAAGATACAAATTACCGAGTCTTCGACAATGATCCGGAGACTCAGACGAAGCTTCTAGCCGGATATGCCGAAGAAGTCGCCTGCCTCTACTTGAATCTAACTAGACTAAACCTAAATCTTGATGTAGAGCTCTAACTCTTTTCTCTAGAAACCCTAATTTCTGTCTTGTCTTCTGATCTTGATCTGCCTGATGATCTGGAGGAGGGTCAGGGGTCTGGTTATATAGCCCTGGGCGTGGAATCATGATCGTTGGATCAAACTGACTTGGGGTACAGTCGAGATGCATCCTGGAGGTCGGTGGAAGTAGCTTGCAAAGGACGGAAGCGAGAGGCCTCCGTGGCCGACCGACCGGTGGGCCCTGTGGGACCGGTCAGTCCCACAGGTAAGCCTCCTATGGTGCCTCTTCTCGTGGTGTCTCGTGGTGTATCGTGGAGTCTTCTAGAGATATCCCGACGTGGCGGTGAAGAAATCTGCGTCGGGTTCCTTCTTGGGGAAGCAATGTGGTTGGTTTTCCTGTTTACTCCCTGGAAAATGTAGAATCACCAAAACTCATGGAATTTGTTAGTTTAAACCTCCTATTTCTAGGTTGGCAATCCTTTTTGACATTTATTCAAGTATTGTTGATAGTAAATAATGATAGTTAATAGACGTCAACAAGCCTCCATTGGTATGAGTGTAGCCAGGTAAAAGTTTCCTCTAGGTCTGATATGAGGGTAGTAGGGTCCTTCGTCTTTATGACCACATCATCAACATAAGCTTCTGCGTTGCGGCTAATTTGGTCGCCCAAACAATCTTGGATAGCACGCTGGTAAGTAGCCCCTGCATTTTTCAACCCGAAGGACATGGTTTTATAACAATAGGCTCCAAAGGGAGTTATGAACGATGTCTTGGGTTGGTCTTCTTCTTTGAGAGTAATCTGATGGTACCCGGAGTAGCAATCCAGAAAAGATAGTAAAGCAGAGCCTGCGGTGGCATCAACTATTTGATCTATCCTTGGTAATCCAAAGGGATCCTTTGGACAGTGCTTGTTGAGGTCTGTGTAATCGACACACATGCGCCACTCTGCAGAGTTCTTCTTTTTCACTAATACTGGATTGGCTAGCCATTCGGGGTGAAGAATTTCTCTGATAAACCTAGCCGCAAGTAGTTTAGCTATCTCCTTCCTGATTGCCTCTTTCTTCTCTGGTGAGAATCGTCGAAGTCTTTGCTTGATGGGTCTGGAGCCCTCTTTTAGTTCCAATTTGTGCTCAGCCAAGTTCCTAGGAACTCCCGGCATATCAGCCGGTTTCCAAGCAAATATATCTTTGTTTGCTCTGTGGAACTTGGTGAGCGCGAGTTCCTATTCTTCAGATAGATGAGCGCTGATAACAGCTGTCTTTGAAGGATCTCCGGTTTCCAAGTCAATTTGCTTTGTAGAGACTTCCGCTGATGGTTGGATGGCACCAGCTTTGTTGATTGGGATTTCTGAATCTCCAGGCTTGGTGTTATGCACCATCTGAGCGAGTTCTTGTACTTCTAGGGCGAGTTGAGCTTTTTCAGCGATTTGAACAGCCTCTGTGTCACAATCGAATGATCGCTTCAAGTCACACCTGAAGGTTAGAATTCCCTTAGGACCCGGCATCTTCTGCAGAAGGTACGGGTAGTGAGGTACTGCCATAAATTTGGCGATAGCTGGTCGTCCAAATATGGCATGGTATGATGACTCGAAGTTGGCTACCTCAAAACTAATGTACTCAGTCCGGTAATTGGTCTGAGTTCCAAAGGTGACGGGTAGTATGATTTTTCCGAGTGGTACGGCCGCCTTTCCGGGTACTATGCTGTAAAAGGGGGTGCTTGATGGTGTGAGGTGTGTTGCAAGATCTAAGTTCATCTTGCGTAGGGTGGATGCAAAGATGACGTTGAGTCTTGCTCCTCCATCAATAAGTACTCTTCCCAGTTTAAACCCGACAACCGTGGGATCCAGGACTAGTGGGTAATGCCCTGCGTTGGAGACACTGGTCCATTGGTCTGCTCGGGAGAAATTGATCGGATGCTCAGACCAGTCGAGGTATCTGGGAGTCGCTGGTTCTGTAGACATGATCTCTCGCAGGGAGAGTTTTTGGAGCCGCTTGCTATCGTTGGTGGTTACTCCCCCAAATATGACATTAATGGTGCCTTTGGGGTGTTGGAAACCGCCAGCGTCTTGCTGGGGGTCTTCAACTGTCTTTCTCCCTTTATCTTTTCTGTTTTTGTTGAAGTCAGGGTTCAAGCCTCGCTCCTTGAGCTGTCGACAATGCTTAGCCTCATGTCCTCCCTTCGGATAGAAGGGGCATGGTCCGTCGAGTAAGTCGTCAAAGGTGGATGGCTTGTTTCCCTTCTTTTGAGGCTCCGTGGCTGCGACGGTGTTGTCCCCTGTTCTCTTCCGGGTGTTTTGCTGAGCAGCTTGATTGCCTCTCTGATTGTTTCCTCGATCGCCCTACGTGTTCCTCTTGGGAAAGCATTCCTGTGTGCGTTCTTCTGTCGCCATCATGGAATTTACTGACCGATGAAACTCGTCGGCGGTGGTCGGGTCATGCTTGATGAAATCTTTGTAATTGTACCTTTCGCAAATTCCGTTGCCAAAAAGGTCAATTACTTCTCTGTCCGTGATGTCAGAAACTATGGAGCGAATTTCTGAGAAGCATCTATAGTACTCCTGCATTGTCTCGTTTTTCTGTTGCTTGCATGTCCTGAGCTTAGTTTGGGGATCTGATCTCTCGGGGACACCCGCAAAGTTCTCTATGAAGATACAATGAAGTTGTTCCCAGGAGTCAATGGACTCGGACTTAAGCCTGTCAAACCATGCAAGTGGCATTGTTTCTAGAGCCATGTGGAGAAAAAGTGCTTTGACGTCGTTGCTTCCTCCTACCAACTCGACTGCTTGACTGTACAGCCTGAGCCAGCGTTTTGGTTCTGTCTTCCCACCGTACTTTGAGTAGTTCCCGGGTTTGAATTTTCATGGAAATGGGACTGCTCGGAGTCTCTGGGAAAAACAGGGGAAGCGATCGACTGCGTCAGATGTTGTGATTGCGACTCCTCGATATGATGATTCGGCTCCTCCTTCAGCCTGATCGGGTACTCGGTTGCCCAAGCGACTCCTCGCTGGAGCCCGACCGAGTCGTTCATGAACAGGTCGCCTCTGGCTTGGATGGGATGATGCTTGTTCGTTGGCCAAAGACTCAAGATTTCGCCCTTTGAGCTGTAGCGCGGTAGTTAGAAGCATGACCAGCCGTCGCTCTTCTTCGGGGGTGCGATTGTCCTTAGCTCCCGTCTCTGTAGCTAGAGCGATGATGTTTTGGTAAGGTGTCTGGTAGACCTTGTGACCAGCAACCCTCATGAACTCGGGTTCAAGGTTGCGGGAGCAATCGGCTCGTCGTCGATTGTGATCATTCTGGGATTGATTCTCCTGATCACGCTGGGTGCGAGCTTGGTGCTCTGCTTCCTCTTCCAGACGCCTCCAGCTATTATATTCTTCAAGCCATATTTGGTAACGTTCCATGGCCTCTTTTCGATGAATTGCTCGCCTCCTGCGGGCTTCTTTGGTCTGGTTCCTCCTAATTATCTCAGTCTTCATAGACTCGGTTTCTCCGGGTCCTTCTAGATCATTATCGGATATCATGCTCCGGGTTTCGTCATCTCAGAAGACATCTGGAGGAGTTGGAGGTCGTAGAGATGATTGGTGTCCTGCCATGAAGACCTCGCGAGTATAGCCCTGGTTTGTTGATCCTGGTGTAACCGACTCCAGAGTAGAGGCACTGGAATTTAGCTCTGTTTAGGTGTCGTGTTCCTCAGAGGGGAGCTGATGTCCGTGCTAGTACGGAAGAATCTGGTCAATCGTGCCAATCAATCTAGTCGGGGCTGGTTGTATTGGCCAATGCACGATGCTACCTTCCTCGGTTGAGCTGAAAACGAGTCCTTGTTGGGATCCGACCAAGGGGATCTATTCACACTCCTTGAACTTCGCATCAATTAAGTTTTTGAAGCGATCAGCCGAATTCCGCAGTCCAAAAGCAACGCCATATCTGGTGTCTAAGTCCTTTTCGGTCTCAGAATTTGAGCCTGAGTAGGAGTCGGAAGCTTCGGGCTGTCCTTCGGAATCTTGCGGATCTTGAATTGCATGGTTTGCTAGGTTCTGGGTGAGATCATCCATCTTTGGCACGACTTGCGCTTCTAATTCATTATGAAGTTGTCGATATAGCTTCCCTTGATCATCCGCAATGCAAGTCCACGAGCCAAAAACGAAAATTGATCCCGCCGACAACATGTTGACGTGGTTCGTCGAGCTCTTAATCGTCGAATCGCCGAGAGCCCCTACCTGGCACGCCAGCTGTCGGTGTTTGTTAACCGGCAACTCATCTTGAGGGATCTCAGACAATTTGTTCGGTGGGGATCGGCGTTCGTAGAACTCGGCGAGTACACAGGGACAACGATTTATACTGGTTCAGGCCGCTAAATAGCGTAACACCTTACGTCCAGTGCGGCGTGTGCCTTGTGTTATGATTCAAGATTCTGTTTTTTGGAGCCTGCACCTGCTTCCCCTTATATATCCGGGTGAAGCATAGCACAGACCGAGTCCTAGTCGGTTACAACAAAGGAGTCCTATTCTAATTACAAGACTTCCTTTAAGAACTCAACTAAGTTACATTGAGAGTCCTAATCCAAGTACACTTCGTATCAAGTCTTTGGATCTCCCATGCCGTCCAGTATTAGTCGGAGTAATCATCGTTTGATGATATCTCTGATATCCTGGTCCGTCACTCCCAGCTCCTGATCACCTGCAACATCAAAAGCAAAAGAATCACAAGGCATAGTTTTGTCGAATGTGACCTCGCAGGTCTCCGCTATCCGGTTAGTCTCAAGGTTAAGAACTCGATAAGCACGCGAATGCAAAGAATAACCAGGAAACACACCATCAGCAGAACGAGATTCAAATTTATCCAAATTGTCTTCCTTCAGGATAAAGCACTTGCACCCAAACACCCTAAAATGAGACACCTTGGGTATCCATCCAAAACACAACTCATAAGAAGTCTTCTTCATGAAAGCTCGAAGAAAGATGCGATTTGAAACATGGCAAGCAGTGTTGATCGCCTTGGCCCAAAAACGCCTAGGAGTCCTGTGCTCATCAAGCATCGTCCTGGCCATCTCAACAAGGGTTCGGTTCTTGTGCTTAACAACACCATTCTGCTGGGGGACATAAGGAGAAGACAACTGATGCTCAATAACATGAGAAGCACAAAACGAGGTAAACTATTAGTTAACAAACTCAGTACCATTATCACTATGAATAGCTCTAATAGTACCAGGGGGAAACTCAGTTTTTAACCTCAAAATCAAATCTCGAGCAAAAGAAAAAGCTTCGTCCTTAGCCTCCATGAAGAACACCCAAGAGTACCTCGAAAAATCGTCCACGATCACTAGAACATACCACTTCCCACCCGTTGAGCAAACCCGAGCTGGACCAACTATGTCCATGTGTAATAGCTTGTCAGGTTGCTTGGTCATCACCTGGTTAATAGGTGGGTGAGAAGCAGCAACCATCTTCCCGTGATGACAAGGGTGGCAAACAAGGTCCTTCTGAAATTTCAGCTTGGGCAATCCTTGGATTAGGCCAAGTGAGCTAAGTCTTGCAAGCATGTCAAAGCTTAAATGACCAAGTCTCCTATGCCACTTCCATAGATCAGAAGAAGGACCAACCACCAAACATCTAGAAGAGCCGAAAGAACAAGAAAAATCAGCTCTGAAAACACGACCAAAGGGGACGATCCAACAAACAAGATCTCCCCGAGAATCCAAAACTCTACTAAGGCCTTTCTTTAAGCGCACTTCAAAATCGACCTCAAGAAGTTGCGCAATAGAAAGCAAATTGAAATGCAAGTTCAAAACCAAAGCAGCATCTTTGAGAACAAAGTTCTCGTTAAGTCGGATAGACCCGCGAGAGATAACCTTACCTCTACCACTATCCCCGAAGGTGATGTACTCCTTATGCACAACAGGGTCTAGGCTGGAGAACCAATCTTTTCTTCCGGTCATGTGGCGCGAACACCCGGAATCCATAAGCCACATGTTCTCCAGCCGAAGTTCCTGCATCAATAAAAAGGCAGGAAATGAGCATATGGCACAACACTGGGGTTAGTTTACTGAGAAGGATACCAGTGTTGTGTCATAGGCCCAGAAAAGGTGTTAGAAGGAACACCAAACTGTCCTCGTCCCATGGGTGGATAGCGATCACCACCAAACTGAAGGGGTGGTCCGCTATGGAACGGAAAATCTCCAAACTCACCTCGATGTCCCACTTGAGCAAAGCAATCACCACCATGCTAAAAAGGTGGTCCGCTATGGGACTGTGCAGCAAAGACTCTTACACCCGGCTCACGGTCGTATTGAGGACGACTGGAACCGCGATGGGCACGACCACCACCCCGTGGTCTAGCTGCCTGGGGCCTAGCTACCTGAGAGGGTGCACCTCCAGGTCTATCCCTCTGCCTCTAAACTTCCTGACCTTGCACACCATGAAGAGAGTGGCGCCTGGCCTGGTTGTTCAGCTCCAACTCCCTCCTAGCGTCTCTCTTCCTCCGAAAGCAAAACTCAGCTAGGTGACCCTCACGGTGACAATACTCACACTCAAACCTCACCACTCTCTTGGGTTGTTGGTTCCTATGGTTGTGAGGGTTGTGCACTCTAGCCGGCTGCTTGCCTCTCGGAAGGCGATCACTAGAGACGTCAGGAAGGGTGTCAAGTGTGTTCCTAAGATGGTTAGATTTGGGAACTACACTTGCTTGAGAGGCAGAGCCTTGGGAGGTTCATCAAGGATGTCATCGTAGGTGATAATCTTGGAAGGCTCAGGTGGGTTGATCTTGGTGAGCTTAGGGATAGCGGATGGCTTCTCACTCGGGTTCACTCTGCTAAACTCATCGATCTTGACAAACATGTTAACGCCTTTCCCACCTGAAGCGAAGCCTACTCCCGAACAATCAGTTCCCCTCTTGAACTGACTGATCATCATGCCCAACTGCGGCTCGCTGCATGACACCCAACTCAGGATGGACCGAAGTTTTTTTTTTCTTCCTCGGTTTGTATCCTGTCATGCCGACAGTTGGCAATCTCAAGCTCCATCTCCGTGCATCGCTCACATGGAGCAGACAAGGTGCTAACTGAACTGGCCTTCATGGCTTCAGCAAACTTGGCACTCACATTTGCCAACTCAGTTCGCAAGCTTGGACTAGACTTGCACGCACCCAGCAAAGAAGGCCTTGCCTTCACTTCCTTCAGCTCCTTCTTCAGGAGGGGACACTCTTTGCAATCACCAACCAAGTCTAGCCTACTCTTTGGCTCATCATACACCTCAATCAAAGAGGCATACTTGGTTTGTATGGTGGCAAAGTTTGTCATATGCATCATGCACCCCACACACTCCTCCTCATCGGCCACCTTCACCTCAGACCTAGCAAACTCTAACTCCTTAAGTGCCTCAACTAGTTTAGCCTTAAACTCATTGCGCTCTCTAGCAGCACGCTTGAGTTGCTTGTCCTGAGCGAGAACTATGTCGGCCAAGGTATCACGCTCACCGGTAAGACGATCGACAAGACAAGAAGATGATACCTCGGATACATCATCGTCGTCGTTGGTGTCGTCGTTCTTGTCTTGGCACATGCGATCTTCCTCGTCCAAGGCCATGGTGCAGAATCCCTTGGAGGAGTTGCCGAAGAACCAGAGTCCGTTGAAGCGTTCTTTAGTCTTGTGCTCAGACCCCTCATCGTTGGAGTCACCATCGGAGCTCTTCTCACCATCGCTGAAGGAGGCGATGAAGGCACGCCTGCTTGCGTCGAAAGCCTTCTCCAGATCCTCCCTGCGGTAGCTGCCCTTCTTCTTCTCGGTCTTGTTCTCTGGCTTGGCCTTGCGCCTGGAGTTGCAGTTCTTGCTGGGGAAGCTCTTGTCGCGCTTGGGGCAGCTCGCGATGAAATGATTGGGGTCTCCACACCCGTAGCAGCCCTCACGTGCGCCACCACGCCGGCGATTCAAGCGGTTGTTGTGAAACTGTGAGAACTGGGTGATGATGAGGGCGAGCTCGTCATCGCCCAACACCTCCACCTGCTCCTTTGTCACTGAAAGCAAAGAAGACAAAGCAAAGAGAGGTGGTGAAACGTCAGCGGAAAGAGTCGATCCACCCTTGCCTGAGACCAAAGCCATGGAAATGTGAAGATGGATTCTTCAGCTTGGCCTGAGTCAAGTGATCGATCTCGGTGGACTTGAGCTTGTTGAATAGCTCGTCCACGGTGAGGGTGTCATAGCTTGGAGACTCTAGGATGGTCGACACCTTCACCTCCCATACCTTCCAATCCAGGGCATATAGCAACTTGAGCGCCCTCTCATGATCATCATAAGGTAGGTTGGCCCGATTGGCACTCATCTTGTTCACAATCATTTGGAAACGACCAAACAAAGTGTCAATCGTCTCTCCCTCCATCTGAACAAAGTTCTCGTACTCCCGCTTGTAGGTTTCGAAGAGTCTGGTCTTGACCTAAATGGTCCCCTCATGATAGCTCTGAAGCTTCACCCAGATCTCTCGTGTCGTCTCAAGCTCGAGACACGCTCGAACTCAAGAAGGGAGATGTTGGCCAAAAGCGCATTACGGGCCTTTCCGTTTGCCTCGTGCTGGTCAATCTGGATCTGACCAACTCGAGCCACAAGCACCTCGTACTCGGCGTTCTCAACAGAAGATCTGATGCTGTTGAGATAGGCACACATGCGAATCTCCCAATAGGGATAGTTCGTCCCATCGAAGTAGGGAGCCTTGCCGTTCCCTCGATCCATGTCGCCCTTAGGATCCAAAACCGATTAAGGTAGAGAAGATCCTTAACCGGCTCCGATACCAATTGAAGGACTGAATTAGCGACCAGAGTAGGGGGTAAATGGGAGCTTCAAATTTCTTCTCGAGAAATAGATAGCCCTTGTCTCAAAGAGTCACCCCAAAAAGCAAAACTTGGGCTTGCTAGTATCCATGACCCTAGATGTAGGGTGGATGCTTCCTAGAAGCACAGCGGGATACTACACAACCCAAGAAACCCAACGCAAAAGCTGGAAACCAAAACCGACAACGGACGAACGAACTGCGGACAAAAACGTGCAGACTGGCCCTGACAGGACTCTGTAGTGCGTCTGGTCCAAAATGAACGGACGCGTCCGATCAGAGAAATGTCTCTCTGGTTGCTCTCTGTTTACGATCGGACTCTGCTCTGGTTGAGTCCGGTCATATGAACTGAGCATCCGATCGATGGCGAGAAATTGATGAACAGTAACACCAGAGAGTTCGATCACAAGTACCCAGGTGAGACCGGTCGAAATCGCCCAGAGCAAAACGCCTGACCTTCAACGATCGGATGCACGAAATAGCGTCCGGTCAATACGAGGCGTGCGTCCCGCGTGTGTTCAAGTGGAATCAAAAACTATCTCATGAAGAAGAACTAGGCAAATCTCCGAGAGGGCAAAAACGAAAACTCGAAGAACACACGAACAAGACACAAATCAAACACCATTTCAGCCGAGTCTCGAACCCACGAGACAATAGTGAGATTACGGTCTCACTTCATCAAAATCTTAGTACACAGAGGTATTGCTTACTCTGCGGATAACAGGTAGCGAGGTATGACTGGAAAACCTAACAGAGGCTAGATAATGAAAGAGGGCTACCAAGATGGAATGGATGGAGGGGCTGCCATCACTACTTATAGACTAATACACTTATTCCCCTTCTACCCCTAGATATAAGAGCGAAGCGGCCATCCCTAAGGGTATCCCGGTCCAACTCTACGGAGTCTTGATGCGACGGCCACACGCCTTCCTCATCATTAGCTTCGCCTCGAGGCAAGCCTCAGGATGCCACCATGTGTCGTCCTGTCAACCGCCGCGCCTTCCTCACGGATAGCTTCGACGCAACGCAAGCCTCTCTGCGCCGCCACGTGTTGACCATCCTTTTTGGACCTCCCCTTGGTTTTGAGGCTGAAACTGGGAAACCTGTCCTCCGGCTGAGTTTTGTGACCCAAACTAAGAAACCTACGAGCCCAGGTTTTGAGGCCCAAACCTAGAAACTGTGCATCGCAAGTTTTGAGGCCCAAACTCGAAAACCTTTGACCCCGAGTTTTGAGGCCCAAAGTCAAAAACCGTCGAGGGTAGTTTTTAAAGGCTCAACTACCAAACCTGCGCCATAGACGGGATGTGGTTCGCACACCCCAACCACCGGCACCGATGTTGGTGCATATCCAGCCACCATGCCAGGCACAATGCATTCGCCTTCCTTCTCGGCCTCCCGCCAAGTGTCACGACGCCATCGTCTTCCTCCCGACTCGGCCGATGCACCGCACATCCCCATATGCTCTCGCTCGCCGATGCCAAGTGCCAGCTACCACAGCTGATCCTCTGGCCTCCCGGTCCATCGGTCCAAGCCTCACGTTCGCCCTTCACCGCTCTCGGTCCGTCGGCACAACATGTCTCTACTTGACCTTCACCTCGCCATCGACCACTGTATCCGAGCTCCACACCAGCACACCAACATAGCCAAGAGACACACGTAGCCTATTGATCGATCGCTCATCACTCAGGAAAGGAACCACAAGGGCACATATCAACCTTGTGTTCGCAGAACCATCTGAAGCAGCTCCCATAGCTGGACGTACTCGCAAGGCACCACTGTTGTTAGGGTCTCTGTGATGTCTCTTACTTAGCGGTGGTTGTGGAGCGCCTCCTTGACCATTATCTTATAGAACCTTCTGGGCGTTGCCGCGAGATGTGGTGGAATGTTCCTAATTCCACTACAAAAATTGTGGGGTTTTAAGAAAAAAAGAAATTATCATGGAAAGAACAATTTTGGTCACAAAAATTTTTTCATGACAAAATCCTGTCGTCACGTATCGAGCGTCGCTAAATTCCTTGTGACGAAAATTGTAACACCCCTGGTGTTAAGCATTAATTAAAATTCTAATTAAGTTGTTTAGTATGCATAATCATTTGGCATCATGGCATAAAGCATTTCATGTTTAAAGCATAGTTGTGATTCTTTACATACTTGAATATAAGTGTTGCATAAATCTTGTGTAATGCTTTCATAACGTGATGTGGTTAGGTGTCACATGATATGATAAGTATGAGTAAAAACTCTTGTTTTAATAGCTCTTTTTATTCCCTTTTCTATAAGTCAAAATGTATGTCAAATTTCAAAGTGATCTCAAAAGAAAAGTTGTAGCTCTTGTTGGGATGTACAACTTTGGTATTCAAAGTTTTCAAAGTTTCTCTACAAAAGTTTGAAAAGATTTGAAATCTTTCAAATCATAAATTTGACCCCTAAACTAGATTTCAAAAACTAAAAGGAATTAGACTTTGGTCCTTTAAGCAAAGTGGTAGAGAAGATCAAAGAAACATCTTTTATTAAGGTAGATTTTTATGTTCTTAAAGAAAATCCAAAGTAATTTGGAAAACCAGTTTGATTTAGTTTCAAATTGAAGATCAATTTCCAAAATCAGTTTTATCCCCTTTTCCTATAATTTGAAAAGTAAGCATAATTTTGATATATGACCAAAAACAAAGTTGTAGATAATTTTATAAGGAACAACTTTTATATTGGTAAAATTTGATGTTGTTCAGAAAATTCAAAAGTAATTTTGAATCAAAGTTTGAATGCTTTTCAAATTCAAAATGTGATTTTGATTTCTAGCTAGAATTTGAGTGTGGTCCTTAAACAAAAGTTGTAGACCATAATTTTTGGAACAACTTTCATGTTGGGAGTTTTGTTTGTTGCATAGTGTTTTTGGGACAAATAGAAGAGAGAAAATAAAAAAAACGTTTCAGTTCTAACTGAACTTGGCAGGGGAGGGAAACGGAGGTGCAGAGCACCTAGCGCCGCCGCCGCACTGTCGTGCTCCTTCGGCCGAACTCGCGCGTGCGAGCGCGTCAAGAGCCGCGTGGTTCGTCCCTCCGCGACGTGGCCTGCTCCAGTTCGACCTCTCATCGTTTCTGTCGTGCCGTGGCACTCATTATCTTCTCCTCTGTTCTCGCCGCCATCTGGGGCAGAGCTCCACCGCCGGCGTCTCCTGATACCCTCGCTCTCCCTCTGATTGTTTGCTCGCGTAACCGACTCCGCCACAATCTTGAGAAGCTTTCTAAACCGCTTGCTCTGTCTCTGTTCGGCAGAAATGGTCGTGTCATTCGTTCTTCCCTGTGTCCGGCCGGAGCACCGCCGTGCACCTGCTTGCGTGGCCAGCCATGGTAATTATCTTCCCACCTCCCTGCGCCTTTCTCGAGCTTCATCAAGCTCCTGCGAAGCTCCCAGGCCTGCTAGTACGGTTGTTACCACCTGGTGAGCACCGGAACCAAATCACCGTCTCTGTTCGCGTCGCCGCCTCCACCCTCAACATCGGCGGACTTCTCTGTCTCGTCGCTGACCCAACCGAGCCTCAATACAAGTCAAGGTGAGGATCCTGAGCACGTTTTGAGTCATAGCTAGGCTACTTAGGGTCATCAACGGCGAGTTCGTCATCGCCGTGCCAGTCTCTGTTCCGCCATCCGCCATGGCCGTGGTGGAGCGTGCTCTGGTGTTCTAGGCGCCGAGCTTGTCCTTTGGGGTGATGTGTAGGGTTGTCCGGAAGGCTTTGATGCCCTCGCCCTCGCCGGAGAGACCACCGGCAGCGAGGTAGCCGCCGTACCCGCCGGCGGGTGGCTAGTCAAGCCACTCGGGCTGAGCTTGACCAGGGCCCTCCCGTCAGTGAGAAGAAGTAGAGAGGGGGTGAGTAATACAAGTCTTTTCGCGTTTTAATCTTTCCTAGAAATGTTTAAATGTGTTGATCCTTGGGAAATGCATAATTAATCATTCTGTGATGATACAATTATGAAATAAATTTTGTCATGTTCCTTGTGATATGTTCTATCAGAGAAAAATATAAAACCTGAAAAATAGATAGTTTTTGAAAGTGATTTAAATATGTCTTTTAATTAATAAATGGGACTTTAATGATTTTTGTAGGCTTATTTATATGTCCAAAAATCATGAAACTAATTTTTCTACTGTTTGTATCATGTAACTAATCTTCACAAAAATTTTGAAGTCTTTTGGACAAAATAATTTTCATGCTAGTTTTATGCTTTGTTTATTAATTAAATAATGCATGAAACTTAAATAATTTGTATAGGCTAAAATAAGGATCCAAAAGTTATGAAATTTGTTTTGCAACTGTTATTCACCATAACCAATCATCCCTAAAAGCTTGAGCTTAGTTTGGCAAAGTTTAGGTTAACCCTAGATTCCATAATTAATTAATAAAGTATAGTAATGGGTTTGTTTAAGTAGTTAATTAACAAAGATAAGTAGAAAGAGATTAGGACTAACCTTTGTTACCTTAATGACCTTTTGTTGATATGTTGTATTTCATGATTTTGAATTGTCATGTATACCTTTGAAATGAATCAAGTGGTGCATTTGATCTTGTATGCATGAAAGGATGAGGTTGCTAGATCAGTTCTCGTTAAGAGACTGTTTTCATGATTGTGATTCTGTTATCTGTGAATGAGTTGTATAGAGAAGTCATAGCCAACTTCTATATCTAGCTTTTCCTAAACTTTCATGATTTTAGGCCTTCTAGATTAGGAGTTATGGTTTTTATAAGTCAGTAGGTTAGGTCTGTCTTATTTTCTGGACAGATCTGTGTAATGTAGTTGTTTGAGCTAATTAAGTTGTGAATCACCTGATGGCCATAATAGGAAAGATGTAGTAAACTTTATAATCTTTCTAGATTGTTAAGGATCACCATTTTTGATGACCCCTAGCTCCAGTTATGGGTGTTGGAAGTTGGGTCAGCAAATCTGTCCTAACTCTGGACAGAAATGTTTATCCAAGTTGGTTAACCTAGATGCCTATAGAACCAACCATAGGTGATAATAACAAGTTTGAAGACAATTTGATAAGCTTTTCAAATTGTCTAGCATCACCCCTTTTGGATGCTAGGAGCTCTAGTTATGGCCTGTTTAGTGTAGAAGGTTTCATCTGTCCAAAGTTTGAGCAGCAGTTTCTACATCTTTTGTGACTTTGGGTTATTGTTTGAAGACCATGGGACATCCTCACCCCATTGTCACATGGCGTGGTTGATGCTTTGATAAACCTTAGTTACCATAGTTAACCCACCTAAAGGTTCTTAGTGGAAGTTGTATGTATAGCTAGGAATCTTAGTTGGTAAGTTGCAAGTTGGTTTTGTTGGTTTGCAACTTTACCGCGAAGGAAAGTTGTACACGACTTTCCTTATCTTGTGCTTAGCTTCCGTTATACTTTTGAATTGTCCTGCACCTTAGCTTACATCCCATAGCATCATACTAAGCATACATCATTTATCTACGTGTAGTACTCGAGAGTGTTGGAGTCGTGTTGATCAAGCTTTGGTGATCACCCTTGTCGAACAAGCCTCGGAAGGAGATTCTTGTTGGACAAGCTTCATCGAAAAGACTTAACTTCTAGATGAAGGAACTAACCTTTGTGGATCATTCTTGGATCCTAGTTTTCCCTGCAACACAGGCAAGCCCCGGTTCATTTAACCATTTCCTTAGATTTACAATTACACTTACTTTCGATAACCTGATGCATTAAATGTTTATCAAATAAATGCTTTCAACCTGTTGATGCATGACCAACCTTGTTATCGATATATTATTCCTTGATACCTGCTTTATGCAAATAGTAGAAATGCTTAGCCCTGCTTTATAAAGCTTTTGATAAATGTTTTCAATGCTTATCGTTTTGGAATGATAATGAGAAAGAATGATGGTTAAGACCAGACGGGCACATGCATCGACCCTTGGATCGATGTATGGTGACCTGGATGTGTCAGTTTAGGGTTAACCGTTGTTGGCCTGCTAGATTGAGAAACTATGAAGTACCGATCATATGCTACGGTAAGCTCTGCCTTGGTGATTCTTAAATGAGAACGGCTAATCGCGCACTGGGAGTGGAGAGATGGCGGGAGTACTAGCTACCCTCGTGGGTTAAAGTCCCGGATTGGAGGTGTACAAGTACTCTCGGGTGGCGCGGACCCAGTCTTGTTTGGAGGATCCGAGGTTGGGGTTGGTATATGTGTGATCCAGGGTCTACATATATCGTATGATCGTGGAAAACTACCAGATCTGGTTTAATCGGTTCGAATCGTCGTGCTCCTCGGTTAAGGAGACTCAATCTTTCGACCCGCATCGTAGAATGAAATGGAACTTGTTTAAGAAAGAATGAATTGACCTTTCACTAGTGTTCACTTTCAGTTCTTACCAAGTACTTAAATGATTAAGTAAAAATTTGGATCTAGGATTACTCTAGTAAGCTTTTTATGCAAATGAAAAGTACTGTTGAGCCTACCCAAACCAGCATGACCCTGAAGTCTTTTCTGTTGATGGATAAGTCTTGCTGAGTATCGACCGTAGTCAGGGTTTGTTAACCCCTGTTGCAGATTTCTAATAGGTGATGTTGATCATGATCATGTCAGTGGGCTTGACATGATCTGGTTCTTCTTCTTCTCCAACTTAGGTGCTCCACCTAAGTGTGGCTCCATAGTATTTTTCTGCTTCCGCAATACAAGTTATGTTATGTAAAAAGTAACTTATTCATGTTTTGTAAAGATTATCTATCTTGCTTCCGCACTCCGATGGTATTTGGTAACCAATGTTGTAATGTTGTAATTATTTCAACCTTCATGATGATGGTCCTGTGGTTCGTGGATAATTCAGGGTTTTCTCGGGAACACCCGACAGATCTTTCCAGTAATGTGTTTCATTTGCACTGTCATTGGGCTCCTTAGGACGATGACGTGTGCGGGTGGGCCACATTATCGGTAGGTTCTGCCACAAAAATGTTGGTCGTCGTCACAAAATGTGGGTACTTTTTGTGACGATATTCCTCTGGCGTCATATATTGGTAGATTTGTGACGAAGATGGTTGTCATGTAACACTTGGTCAACTCATCACAAAATATCATGAACGTCATTTGGGGAGCACGATCAGACCTTTGTTGTGATGCTATTGTGATGCTGTGATTTTCGTCACATATGGTTTGCATTTGATGATGATTTCCCTTGTCACATATAGGTTAGTCATGTCATCACTTAACAATTTCACAAAATATTGGTCAACTCGTCACAAAATATTGCACAAGGTTGTAGCCAAGGCATCTGATCAGAATAGTGCAAACACACCATCGCCAAGGACGACCAATATCAAGGCGCATGACAAGGCGTGCACAACTATCTCAGCCCTAGATAGGAGTTGGGACCAACTGAGGCTTAGGTTAGCTCTCCTCAGCCACTCTCGATCTAGCCACAGTGTGAATCCAAAGATGTATATGTCACACAACCTAAGGCCATCGTGTGCTAGAAGGAAGCACACAATGTGCTAAGCCACCCTGTATCACTTGCTAGACAATTTTTGTCCCGATCCAGAGGAACATGGGATGACACTTGCCAATCTGTTCGATTTCCGCCCAAGTTGATAGGCATGAGGCAATGGCGATGTTGACTAGGATTGCTGACATGGTTACTATCGTGGGTTTGTAACCACGTCGAGCATCGTGGTTGGTTGTTAGAAGTTAATGTGTGCGTCTTTGGTGGCTTGGACACTCAAAACACACACAAGGAACACTACGAACACAAGGTTGATATGTGCCCTTGTGGTTTGGCCCGTTATGATGAGTGATTTTTCAATAGGCTCACGAGTAGGCGTGAGTCAGCAACATGTCTCTTGGCTATGTTGTTGTGCAGGTGTGGAGCTCGAAGGCAATGGTCGATGGCGAGGTGAAGGTCAAGTAGAGACGTGTCGTGCTGATGGACCGGGAGTAGCAAAGGGTGGACGTGAGGCTTGGACTGACGGACCAGAAGGTTGGAGGACCAGTTGCGGTAGCTGACACTTGGCAGCAGCAAGCAAGTGTACATGGGATGTGCGACTGCATCAGCCAAGTCAATACGGAAGGCGATGGCGTCATGGCACCTAGCGGAGGCCGAACACGGGCTTGCATGGGGCAAGTGCCATTAGTCGAGTCAGGAAGGAAGGCGAAGGTGTTGTGCTTGGCGGAGGCTGGACATGCATCGACATCAGTGTTGGCAACGGGGCGTGAGACCCATGCTCCGTCTTCGGCGCGAGTTTGGTGGTAGAGCCTTGAAAAACCACTGGTGACAGTTTCCAGGTTTGGGCCTCAAAATCTGGGGTGGCCGGTTTCTGAGTTTGGGCCTCAAAACTCAGGATGGTGGGTTTGCTGGTTTGGGCCTCAAAACCCAGCGGAGGTTCCTATGCGGAACGGGACGACGCGTGGCGGCACCACGTGGCGGCACCGCGAGGATTGCGTCGAGGCGAAGCTAGCAGTGAGAAGGCGCGGCGGTCGTCGGGACGGCACGTGGCGGCATCTGGGAGCTTACGTTGCAGCGAAGCGACCGATGAGGAAGGCACGTGACCATCGATGAAGATCCTAACAGAGTTGGAGTAGAATACCCCTAGGGTTAGCTAGTTTGCTCTATGTATCTAAGGGTAGAAGGGGTATTGTGTAATAGGCTATAAATATGGGATGACACCCCTCATCCCATTTCATCTCTTTAGTTGTTTATTTCCAGCAGACTTCATCTATTAGGATGTCTCTCTCGTAGTTGTTGTAGAGATCCGCAGAGAGGAATTATACCTCTATGTATTTTGGCTGAAATCTTTGCAATCACGTTTTGTTCTTCGCGTTCTTCGTTTCCCCTCTTTTGCTCTTTCCCGAGATTTCTAGTTTGGAGGGATGGATTTAAAATCCATTTGAATAACCTTGTATTGCATCATGAGAGTCATCTTTCCACCGAAGGATTTTCTCTAATTTCTCACGAGCACACACATCAGGCGGATTTCATTTTGCATCTCATTCGTGCCTATTTTAACCAAATTTCTTTGATTCACTAATTTGCGGTTAGGTTCGAGCCATGATCTCTTAGGAGTAGCACACTAATATGCTTGTAATCCCTCTCAAAAAGTTTGAGCCCAAGTCCTTTTGATTTGAGGGAGATCGGGTCGAATCGGTGCAAGAACTGTGTTGATTCGGGGCCATCGGACGCTGTTGTTCATTGCATCGGACGCTGCCCTTGAGGCATCGGACATTTCGTTGTCCAGCTGTGCACTGCAGTTCTTTAAGGGGACATCGGCCGCTAGGCATCGGACGCTCCGGGCCGGCAATGAACTCAGACATTGAACGCTGAGAAAACAGTGTTCATGCGTCTGATGTCTATACAGTAAGGTTCCAGAGAGGGCCATTTCACATCGGACATGTCTGACATGAAGGCAGATGGTCCTGGTCTCGCATTGTTTTGTTTGTAGCTCATCTGTTGGCTTTGGATTTGCACTCGGGCTTTTGTGTTGGGATCCTTGACCTTTGTAGTGTCCCGTTGTGTTCCTCGAGAGCATCCAACCTATCTCTAGGGTCGTGGACATTACTAGAGTCAACATTGCTTTTGGGATTTGAATCTGGGACAGTGGCCATTTATTTCTAAAAAAATTGAGGCTCCCATTCCATTCACCCCCTTTGGTCGCCCTTTTTAGTCCTTCAAACACGTGATTTATCCTAATTTAGGCTTCTGAGCCCTACATCTAGCACTATGATGATCTTCATGTTAAGGAGTGCCCAATCAAAGGTTAAAACCGTGGGAATTGAAATAATTTGGCATGAGATCACTCTGTGCTATCCTCCTCAGTGTTCTTCCTTTGCAAGTATGAAACTGACCTTCTCCAGCAAAGGTTCTCTAGTTCGGCCTCTCTTGCCATCTCTAGAGTGAGCGACGTATGTACAATCCCTAGCATGGTGGCCCTCACACTTGCAGGTAAGGTAGCGCATCGCGACATGAGAGTCCACCTTCATATGGTTGGCTAACAAGAAGCTCAATCAGAGGCCATCCAGGCCTGGTGGGACAGGCCTTGTGGTCCGAGGGTCGCCCTCCATCACCAGCGTTGATGGCTTTACACCTGCCGAAAACCCTCAGCATCTAGCAGGACTGACATCCTAGTCAGATGAGAGGCCAAAAACTTGTCCATCACTAGCGCCGGTGCCTTTGTAGCCCAATGTGTCGCTCCCATGCAGTAGATGGAGCTTCATCCTACCTATGCCAGTGACAATGATGATCCCGATAGGGTCTGCTTAGTAGCGATCGCCTTTCCCTTACCTGCCACAGGGGATGGTGGGGCAGACTTCCCAGGAGACACCTTCAAGTCACTAAAACTAAGCATCCCACCCAGGTTGTGGCCAATGCAAAATGTGTCGAAGCAAGAGCGCATAGGAAAGAAGAGGAGTCGGGGTTGAGACCGAGCACACGACGCCATGTAGGTATGATGTGCAACCAGGGTTACCACCACATTCAACGTTAGAGGTGGAAGTGGTGTTGGCAACCCGAACCAGGAGGAACCATTCTCCATGGAGAGGGGAGGGGTTGGGGTGGGAGAGGAAGCATAGGGCAAAGAAAAGGAAGATGCGGCACTGGGGCCCGATGGTCGCTGGTGCTGGGGTGGTGGGCGTTGGGACCAGGTGGTCACCAGCAATGCAGCCTAAGGGGAGCATGCATCAAAACAAGCATAACCCCTTACCACAGATGTTCGAATTCAAGTCAAGCACTAAAAGGTCCTAGTTTGGTTTTGGTAATTGAGTGACAACTTAGGTGGACTAATATGTGTTTGAAGTGAATTACATATGTGATTAGTCCACAAGTGATCATGTGTGAGCAACATATGTCATAGAGCTGGCTTGGAGATGTTGCAAAGGCTCACACATGTGATGAAGGATCTTACTGCATATGTGACATGACATGGAGTCATGTGTCTAACATGATGAAGATCAAGACAAGATTTGGCTTGATGGATCGATTGCGAAGGCGAAGGGCAAGTTGGAGGCTTTGAAGCCGTTGATACCGAGTGTCAGGAGGGTTGAGAAAAGACTTGGCGCTGAAGGACCGAAGCAATGGTGAAGAGCAAGCGAGGTCAAGATCGATGGACCATGGAGGCCATGTGCTGATATGAAGTGGATCATATCATTTGATGATAGGTTGGTGTTTGTGTTGCATCAACACCGAAGGAGATGGAATGGAATGTGCAAGGCAAAGGTATACTTGTAGGGCATTTCATTTCATCGGTCATAGGTGTGTAGAGAAGTTGATGACATGGTTTAGGATAGATGGACGTACTATTAAGAGGAGCAAACTTGTTTACATATCGGTCATCTAGTGCCACTTGAGCGATCTAACATTGCAATGTTGCTAGGATCAAGTGGCGAGGTGAGTGCAAGTGCTAATCCTTTGAAAAATGATTGGGAAAAAGCTAACACACATGCACAAGGTGGTGTACACTTGGTGGTGTTGGCACATTTGCAAAGTAGAAGTTGTTGGAGTTGAATTGGATCAACTCGGAGAAGAGGAGAAGGCTTTTCGGTGTGTTATGAACTCTAGGATGGCTCTTGGATTGGAATTCTGCATTAATACTTTGTGATTTGGATCCCCTATGTTAGTGGGTTGTCTAGGCCTTTGAGTTAGCTTTCCAAAATGTCCAAGATCATCGAAATCAAAGTTCGGAGCTAAGAGTTATAGCCATTTGAGTGGTGAAGGTCAATAGCCGGACTCTGCGACATGACGTATCCGGTCAGTAGAGTCGAGTCCTGCCACAGAGTCTGGTCGGTGGGGGCTCAATTGAGGTATATTGACAGAATGCTAGGAGAGTCCGGTCAGTAGTGACTGGACGCGTCCGGTCGCTGATGAAAGGACCGTGACGCCTAAGAGGGGGGTGAATTAAGCAACTTAAAACTTATATTCTAAACTATGGCCTCAAATTTCCACCTAGTCAAAACCTATGCAAGAAAGTAAACTATCAAAAGTGCAACTAAGGTTTTTCTAGGTGTGTTGCTATCTCTACCGCAAAAGAGTTATGCAACCTAGGTTCCAAACCTATCAAGTAGCCTATCAACTAAGCTAGGAATGGTAAAGCACACAACCAAGGTACCACAGTAAATAAGGAAGCTAAAGAAAGAGGTAGAGATGCAAACTCCCGTCGATGACTCCGGTATTTTTACCGAGGTATCGAGAAGAGCGCAAGCTTCCCCCTAGTCCTCGTTGGAGCCCCTCGCAAGGAATCCCTCGCAAGGGCCAAGCTCCCGGTCGGGTAACTCTGTGGATAGCTCCGGGCCTTACCCACACGCAAGTGGGTCTCTGGTTAAGCCACTCGTGGCAAAGCCTCTCCCGGATGCTCCTCGCGGTCTTCACTATCAAGCTTTCGGTCGAACTACCGCGGGCCTTGTTCCCTTTGGTACACGGTGGCGGCCACACCAAAAACGCGGTTGGTGTGATCTCGCAAGACTACAAGCCCCTCCGATGTATAGCCATGGTGCGCGCAAGCATCGGTAGGTAAGAGGTATGCAAACCTCACTAAACACTAGGCCTCACACCTAGAGCAAGCGCAAAGCTGTGGTCTAACTAGCCTAAGCACTTCGCAAAGCACGTACATTAATCACCTAGTATATCACTAAGCACTTTGGTGGCTAGAGCAACTAAATATGTGTCTATGCACTTGGTACACTTTCTTGAGCTCCAACCTAATGTTTTTGGCTGGCCATGGTGGTATATATAGAGCCCCAACCAAATAGAGCCGTTGGACACTAAAGATGGACTTTTCTGCGTAGCATCGGATGCTCCTGTCGGAAGCATCGGACGTGTGTCTGATGTCACTTTAACGGCTAGTTGCTGACCTGGCACTGAGTCACATCAGACTTTGACAGCGTCCGATGTGGCGGCATCTGATGCGTCCAATGTCTTCAGAGCCTCTCTGAAACCTCTCTGCATAGGCATCGGACATAGGGGTCCTGTAGCGTCCGATGTGCACCGGTGCGTCCAATGTACAACTGTGCACAATGCACAGTGCTACCATCGCGTCCGATGTGCTCGGTCTCAGCGTCCGATGCATCTGTTGGCGCTGACTGTAGCTAGGGTTTACCATATGTGCATCCGACACTTGTGAAGCCAGCGTCCGATGTACCATGTTCTTCGTTTATTGTGATTTCTTGCGCCGTCTTGGTTCCAGTCTTGCGCCTTGGACTTTGCTTGTTCTTGAGAGTCTTCTACTGAGCTTCAAATGTCTTGCTTGAGGTGTTGATCATCGGATCACCACGTCGCCTTAGTCCAAGTCACCTTTACACCTTATTGGACTATAAAACAAACACTTGCAAACACATTAGTCCAATATGTTTATGTTGATCATCAAACACCAAAATCCAAAAGTCAAAGGGGTCGAGGTCCATTTTCCTTACAATCTCCCCCTTTTGGGTGATTGATGACAACACGACCAAAACAAGTAAATAATAGATACAAAATTTAAAATGCAATCTACTTGCCAGGATGCAATGCAAAGACAAGATCATATGATGCTAAAAGATACCGAATTGAAACAACATTATTATAACACATCTTGCCCTTACTATAGAGTCCCTTTATGGCTTTATGGATTAGTCTCCCCCTAACTCCATAATCCACTTCCTCCTTTTTGGACCAAACCCAAAAAGATAACCACAAAATTTTGAAAATTTGATTTTGGTTATTGTTTGGGTTTTAGAGGTGGTCTTGCTTTTGGTCCCTTCAAATTCTCCCCTTTGGAATCAAACACCGAAAATGAAGACATTAGTAGCACAAGGGAGGGTCAAATTTTGTGATCCTTTTTATGTGGAGTGAAATTGATCACAAACTTGACTTCCACATTATATAAACTAACTCCCCGAAGTGTATGCATACATATGGTGTATGGCAAAGCATATGCATAACTAGCAAATTAATGCACAAAGGAGTTTAATCTATATAATGCATGGAGAAAGCATATAATAGTATCAAATTGAAATCAACATAATGATATCGGTTAGGAATACCACATGTAGATACCAATTGGATTATCGCCATACATGATGCTTGTCTCCAGGGACTCCATTTTCCTTGCAATGAGACTACTATACACATGATAAACTTGAAAGTAGTGTTAGTCTCAAAGCTTCCAAATTATAGATTAAACTCCCCTAAAAGTGTGCATGCAAGTTTGAAGTACTTGTAGGAGACATGCACATTTACTTGTAAGGTCAAACTACCATTTTACAAGTTGACATCACTAGAACTGTGACACCAATTGAAGATGGAAATCGGGGTAGTTTATCTACTATTTGGACTTTGGCACATATACGATAAATACAAGTAAGAGAAGCTATGTGTCGTGCTCCTAAGCAAAATAAACCATGTAGGTTTGCTCAAGGATGAGAGTGATACCGAGCAAATACCATATGATAGCCTAGTGTATGCATGACAAAGGATTTAAGTATGCAAATGCAAACCTAGGCAATGTAAGAAACTAGATGCTAAAAGAAATTGCAAGAATTTAAATCTAGTTACCTCACATGGGTGGGGAATTTGGGTCCATAGTAGCCACTAACACACTTGGCAATGACATGATCCAATGTGATGCACCCCATGATATGCACCCAAAACTTTGCCAAGTCTCCAAATTCCCCATGGCCAAATTGGCTACTCACTTCCCTTTCGGGATCCAAACCTTTTTGGTGCTCTTCATGGTTGAGATAATGTCCTCAGGCACCCAAATGTGTTTGGCCCCATTGTTGGCTTGCTTGTTCACCTTGATGGCCATCACTTTGTCATTCTTCTTCTTCAAGAGAGATAAGGTGTGGAGGCCCTCTTGTTTACCTTGTTGGTGTCGGTGTTGGAGAGCTTGCTTGTTTGCTTTTTGTTTTTCTCTTTCTTCTTTTTCTCTCCCCCATGCTTCACCTTGCACTCATAGGACTTGTGGCCTTCCTTGTGGCAAACGTAGCAAACCACGGTTTGCTCCTCATCAAGCTTTTTCACTCCCTTGATGGTGTTATCTTGATGAGTTCGGGTTTGCTTCGTCTTGCCTTTTGCTTGGGTCAAGTCCATGGTGAGGCGAGCCACTTCTTGCCTTAGTAGCTCATTCTTCATTGCAACATCTTGTGTATATGTTTCTACAATTATATCCTCAACACAAGCATGTTTGCACATGGGTGAGTCTAAATCAAGTGAATCAATGCAAGAAGTAGAGGCATCCTTTTTAAGCATATCAAAGATTGATTTTTCAATTTTAGATGCCTCGGTGGTGTGTGCTCTTGTTTCAAGATTAGCAACTTTGTTAGTTAGCTCATCACAGTGTTCGCACATGATTTCCATTTTAGCAAGCAAACTTTTGTAAGCATCTTGTGTGCTAGCTAACTTTGCTTTTAGTTTCTCATTTTTCTTAACAAGTTGCTCATCATTACTTGTGTTATCACTTGTGCTTTCACTAGCCTCAAGTTTCTCAATTTTATTAGATAACTCAACATTTAGGTTTGAAAAAGTTTCATATTGATCAAGCATAGCATTATAAGCTTGTTGAGAACTATCTAATTTTTCTTTTAAAGAATTTATTTTCTTTTGTTGACTAGTGCAAGCCTTAGCATAGTTGAGATTATCTTGCACAAGTTGATTATAAGAAGGTAGCTCATCATCGCTATCACTATCACTATCACTAGAGATAGGACTTGTGTTACCTCATGCCATAAGGCACACATGTGAGGAGCTTGATGATGAGTGCTTGCGGCCATGCCTCTTGTGTTGGGCTTCATCTTCACTTGAATCATCCCTTTTGATGGTGGTGAGGGCTTTGGCCTTACATCCCTTCTTTTTTCTTGTCCTTTGGTGTGGGTTTTTGTTTTGGGCAATCCTCCACAAAGTGCTCTCTCTTGCCGCATCGATAGCATCCATTTTTTTCTTTGCTCTCTTCTTTGATTGGTGAAGATGCAATCTTTAATGGTGATGGGAACACCCTTGTCAGGGGTCCACAAAAGGGGTTCCCCCAATCAACACAAACTAATAGGTTAAACTTAGAACACCAATTAATAAACCAGCTAAGCTAACCTCCCAAGAAATCAACCCCTCGGAGCTGCAACGCTAGCACACTACCAGGGAGCTTAGACCCGTCGAGACTTACGGCCACTCCTGGTAGCCCACCCCTCGAACCCGCAACAGCTGTGCACACGCTCCTCGAGACCTCGCGTGGGGACCTCGAGCCCCAGCACGATAGCCTATCCTCGGGGCTCGTCTCGATCTAGGCCTTGAGCTGGAGCTCACCTCCACTCACCCGAGCCCTCATCGCACGGGCTTGAGCGAGTGTTCGAGGCCTCCACGAGGAGGAAGCCTCCTGCTCCCTAACCCCATACCACGCATTTAATGCGTCTACCTACTCCAGTCATGTCCTCTGCAGCCCGACGTGTATCACAGTAACCAGGGTAGAGTCAAGTCTCGTTTTCACCACAAGCATGGGCAAAAGGGCGCAGTACGGCACTGTTAATCATACCCTACACTGTTGCACGTCCAAGCCACGTCTCGAGGCCGGATGCCCACTGCTCAATCAAATTTTCACGGGACTTGCCCATAACTGCGGGGACTCAAGCCCCCTAGGCGCCACCTCGAGGCCGGCTCAGCGACCCTCAGAGCCCTAACTGCTTTCATGCTATTGAAGACAGGTACCCCAAGACCCGAGGGACCCCACCGCGTCCTGTACATGCCGGAATGAGCGCTGTACGGCCCCCACACCGCCACGTCTCTGCGTCCACGCCCAGGATGGAGGCCACGCTCCGGACGCCTCAACATCAACGCCCCCACGTCGGCTCCAGTGGCCCCGACAAGACAGGATTCCTACCCTACGCTATATCGAGCGCTGTACATATCTATCCTGTGTAAAACCCTGGCCTCCTCTTGTTCTATAAAAGGGACGCCAGGGCCCTTCGCGCGAGGAGGATGAGACGCGGGGGTCCACGGTTACACAACTCCGAGAGACACACACAAGCCCACACACGTACACACTCGAGTCCGTCCTCCGGTCCACGCTCATTGAGCTTGTATTCCGCCCCTGTACAAGCACTTAGGTGCAAGTAATACAAGAACCTCCTCCCCCACTGGACGTAGGGCCTCTTTGCCCGAACCAGGATAAATCCTTGTGTCATCTTGCATCACCATCCAGGAAGAGAGCACGCGATCATATTACTCGCTGGTGTCGTACCCCCGGGTTCGAAACACCGACAGTTGGCGCGCCAGGTAGGGGCCTTCGCGTGTCGAGTCGGTTTTCGCTGTTTCCTGGATGGCTGCATCGACTCCTTCGTTCTCTCGTCAGTGCCGTCATCTGGTTCGGGCCTCGAGTTCTCTGGCCCACCGACGACGGCAACAAGCTGACCTTGCTCTCCACGAAGGGCCCGAGTGGAGGGCGTGTCACGGCGCCGCCCCGGGCGAGGAGCGTGGCACGTCACCCGCACCACCACGCGTCGCCACCCCATGAGCGGCGCCAATCGTCACCATCGTCGCCAGGCCACAGGGGTGGCAGCGGCGTACACCCACTTCCTCGTGGCCGGCGCGGAGTTCCCGAGGAGGAACCTGCCCGGCGCACGGCGGGAGACTTCCAGGGCGCGCTCTCGCCCGCCCCGCGACTTCTTTCCGTTCCTCATGCGCACGGGACCAGGAGCCAGGGCCAGAGGCCTCAGAGCCGCGCACCGTCGCGCCACCCAGCCTCCTCTCGCACGGGGAGTTACCGCGCTCGACGCCGGCGTTTCCGATCGGCCTCGACAACCCCGCAGCAGCCTACGCCCGCCAGCTCAACGAGCGCCGTCAGGGCCGACCGCCGGCAGGCCAGGAGGAGCGCCCGGGCGTGCTACCTGCAGGCCATGGCCAACCTAAAGATCGTCCACCCCGCGTGCGTCGACCGCGACTTCTCGCGAGCCATCGAGCCACCCCGGCGAGCCACCGTCGGAGAATGGTACCGCGAGCTGCGGTCCCAGCATCGGCCAAGGCGGCACGCCGTCAACAGCTCCGACTTCGACGAATACGATTACCACGACCCCGACCTCTAGGATCCCACCAGGGAGTGCTTCCAACTCGAGGGGGTCGTATGCGATACCGAGGACGAGGGGTGACGATGGCAGGCCGGCGCTCGATCTAGAGGGCCCCAGCGACGTGGCCGCGGCAAGCGGATCACGTGTTCAGGGGAGGAACGAACCTCCAGCACCGGCTGCACCGCCCCAGCACGACGACGACCGGGCGGTGCAACTCGCGCAGGTGCAGGAGGCAATCACTAAAGCCGAGGAAGAACGGCGACAACCTCTGCTGCAGCTCCGGCAAACTCTGATGCAGGAACCACCCCAGCCCCGAGGAGCCGGAGCTCGAGGTCAGGCTCGAGAGGTCCACCGGCGGATCCTCGAGGACGGGGCACCAGCACGCCCCGAGGTATGCTCCCGCGAGCCGGGCAGAACGTGGTGGCGGCGGCGATGATGCTCCGTGATCTACCCGCCGTCTCCAACCCGACGCCAGGCGCATGCTCGGGGAAATGAAGAACCTCCTCGAGACAGCCGCTGTGCAGCAGGCCGAGAGCTCGGCATCACGCCGGCGCGGAGCAGCCTCGGGGAAGCCGGCGGACACGACCCACAACGAGCGCGAGACATCCGTCCACCAGCCGGACGCCTCTCGAGCTAGGCCAGTCCGCGAACGGATCATCAACAACCGGCCACCTCGAGACCCCAATGACGCCCGCAACGACATCAACCGATGGCGCAAGGACAAGGGGGCCCAAGAGCGTGGCTATAGCGCCCATCGAGGGGGCCGCTACGACAGTGACGAGGACTGGCAAGTCCTCGAGCCCCGGGCCCTAGAGTCTTCAGCCAGGCCATCCGCAGCTCAACCCTCCCCGACCGCTTCCGACCGCCGACAAACATCGTGAAGTATGACGGGGAGGTCGAGCCCAAGCTCTGGCTCTCGGACTTCCGCCTAGGCTGCCAACTGGCGGAGCGAGAACGACTACCGTGTGATCATACGCCAACTCCCACTTTATCTCTCGGACACCGCCCGCCGGTGGCTCGAGGGGCTCTCGCCGGATCGGATCGACGACTGGGCCGACCTAGTCAGGGTCTTCGATGGGAATTTCAAGGGGACTTGCATGCGCCCAGGCAACCCCTGGGACCTACGGCGTTGCAGGCAGGCGGCGGACGAGCCCCTCCGCGACTTTGCTCGGCGGTTCTCGAAGCCGCGCCTCAAGCTCCCTCACGTGCCTGATGAGGACGTCATCTCAGCGTTCCTCGCGGGCACGACATGCCAAGAGCTAGTTCATGAGCTAGGACGCTAACCGTCCCAGGACGGTCGAGGACCTGATGGATCGCGTCACTAGCTTTGCCTCAAGCGACGAAGCAGTGGGGGCCTTCTTTGGCCGTTCCACGGACAAAGGAAGGCGGTGACCGCGCCGGAGGGCTCGAACAAGGGCAACGATGCCAAGAACGACAACAATAACACCAACAAAAAGAAGAAGAACAAACGCAAAGGTCCAGAAGGCGAAGCGCGACGCCAATGACGACGACGACGAAGAGGTGCTCGCAGGCGCCCTCGAGCCTAAGAAGCCCCGAGGCCCCCCTGACGGGGCTGTTTTCGACCAGATGCTCGAGGACCCCTGCACTTATCACAGGGCCCCGTAAATCACAAGTTAAAGGACTGCCGACTGTTGAAAGGCTACTACTCCAAGCTCGGCGATAAGAAGAATACACGCCTAAGGGCAAGGATAACAATCGGCGCGGCGGTGGGGACACGGACGACAACTCCCCCCAGTGCGCGACTGCTACATGATCTACGGGGGGCCGACCGTCGGGCTCTCAGCTCGAGAAAGAAAGAAGGAGCGCCGGGAGATCTTCGCACTCGGCCACGACGCCCCCCGGTATCTTGACTGGTCTGATGCGCCGATCACGTTCGACCATGACGACCATCCGGACCGTGTCATAAACCCTGGGGCGTACCCCCTCGTCGTCGACCCCGTCATCGTCAACGTACGGTTCTCCAAGGTGTTGATGGATAGGGCTCGAGCCTCAACATCATATACCTCGAGACCCTCAACCTCCTAGGGATTTCAGAGGGACAGCTCCGACCCAGCGTCGGGGGTTCCACGGAGTCATACCAGGGAAGAAGGCCCACCCCCTCGGGCGCATCGACCAGCCGGTTTGCTTTGGCACGCCGGCTTCTTTCCGCCAGGAGACGCTCACCTTCGAGGTGGTTGGATTCCAAGGGACCTACCACGCCATCATCGGCCGGCCAGGCTACGCCAAGTTCATGGCGGTTCCCAACTACACGTACTTGAAGCTCAAAATGCCGGGGCCAAAGGGGTCATCACCGTCGACACATCCTACGAGCACGCGTACCACTGCGACGTGGAGTGCGTCGAGCGTGGGGAGGCAAACGTCCAGCTCGACTCGCTCGAGGCCCTAGCCGCCCTGGCCACCGAGGAGGCCCCTGAAGCGAAGCGCCACGCTGGCACCCTTCGAGCCGGCGGAGCACACAAAGCTGATACCCGTCGACCCAACCTCGACCGATGGCAAGCGCTGGCCGTCAGCGCCAGCCTCGAGCCTAAATAGGAAGCAGTGCTCGTCGACTTTCTCCGCGCGAACATCGACATGTTTGCGTGGGGCCCCTCGGACATGCCAGGCATACCGAGGGAAGTCGCCGAGCATGCCTTGGAAATCCAGCCGGGTCCAGACCGGTGAAGCAACGCCTGCGCCGCTTCGACGAGGAGAAGCGCAGGATCATCGGCGAGGAGGTGCACAAGCTTTTAGCGGCCGGGTTCATCAAGGAGGTATTTCACCCAGAGTGGCTAGCTAACCCTGTACTAGTTAGGAAAAAGAATGGAAAAAACTGGTCTGAATAAAGCATGTCCAAAGTTTTTTCCTTTACCTAGAATTGATCAGATTGTCGATTCCACTGCGGGGTGTGAAGTACTTTCGTTTCTCGATGCGTATTCCGGCTACCACCAGATTAGGATGAAAGAATCCGACGAGCTCGCTACCCTCTTTTGTTACGCCTTTTGGTATGTATTGCTACGTTACAATGCCCTTCGGCTTTCGAAACGCCGGGGCAACGTACCAACGTTGCATGCAGCATATCTTTGGCGAACACATAGGCAAAACTGTCGAAGCCTACGTCGATGACATCGTGGTCAAAACCAAGAAAGTCGGGAACCTCATCAGCGATCTCAAGGCCACGTTCAAATGCCTCCGGGCCAAGAATGTGAAGCTCAACCCCGAGAAATGTGTCTTTGGTGTGCCTCGAGGCATGCTACTTGGCTACATTGTCTCACAATGGGGGATCGAGGCCAACCCCGAAAAAATCTCAGCAGTCACGAGGATGGGCCCACTTCGAGACCTCAAGGGTGTACAGAAAGTGACAGGCTGCCTAGCCGCTCTCAGCAGATTCATCTCGAGGCTAGGGGAAAAGCGCTACCCCTCTACCGCCTGCTGAAGAAGACGGAACGCTTCGCGTGGACTGTCGAAGCCGAGGAGGCCTTAACCAGTTGAAGGGGTTGCTGACTTCCTGCGCGCCAATCCTCGTGCCACCGCGCGACCGGCCGAGGGTGACGATCGCCCCGAGCCCCTCCTCCTCTATGTGGCCGCAACCACTCAGGTGGTCAGCGCGGTCATAGTCGTCGAGAAGCATGAGGAGGGTCATGCGTTGCCGATCCAACGACCGGTGTACTTCACCAGTGAGGTGCTCTCCGAGGCCAAGGTCCGGTACCCGCACATCCAGAAGCTGCTCTACGGCGCATTATTATCACAAGGCGCAAGCTCCAACACTACTTCCTCGCTCATCCCGTAACGGTGGTGTCGTCCTTCCCCCTCGGTGAGATCATCAACAATCGGGAGGCCACGGGGCGAATCGCCAAGTGGTCCACCGAGCTAATGGGAGGCCATCACCTACGCCCCGCGAAAAGCCATCAAGTCGCAAGCATTGGCGGACTTCTGCGGATACATGGGTGTATGCTGAGTCTCTAAGTGATGAGTGATTGTCAACGGGTTTGATCGCATGTTCTTTGGCTGTGTTGTGCAGTGTCGAGCACGGAGCAGTGATGTGAGCAAGGAGTGGTCGAGGGAGAGGTGAAGGGGATGGACGGACGATGAGATGAGTGATGTGCCGTGCCGACGGTGAGGATGCGATGAAGTGACGTGCCGTGCGGAGGCAGCGAGGAACGCGGTGGACGAGCTGAGGCTTGCGGACTGAGCGGAAGCCGGAGCCTGAGGATCAGCTGTGGTGGCTGGCAGCCTGGGACAGCGACGAGCGGAGACTTGCGGGGGCACGGTGTTGCTCGGGTCGAGGACCTGGGGACACGTGTCGGTGGACGGGTGCACGGGCGGTGCATCCCCTCTACAGCTCCGGTTTGGTGGTTGAGCCAGGGAAAAACCACCGGGTGGACGGTTTCCGAGTTTGGGCCTCAAAACTCGGGTGCTCGGTTCCAGGTTGAGCCACAAAACCTGGGCGCGGATGGTTTCCGAGTTTGGCCACAAAACTCGGGTGATGGGCCGGTTTCCGAGTTTGGGCCTCAAAACTCGGGCGCTGCGGGTTCTGAGTTTGGGCCACAAAACTCAGGCTGGAGGCTGGTTTCCCGGTTTGGGCCTCAAAACCGGGGGTTGCTGGAAAAGGCTGGTTTCCCGGTTTGGGCCACAAAACCGGGGGTGCAGAGCGAGGGCGGCACGTGGCGGCAATCGGAAGGTTGCGTGGAGGCAACGCGGACGACTTGCGCGGGCGTGGCCGTCGGATCTACCTACCACCGCGGGTTGGACCAGAATAGCCTTAGGGTTTAGCTGGTTCGCTCTGTAATTAGTTTAGAGAGGGGGTAGAGTAGGAAATAGGCTTAGTCTAGGTTAGTATAAGTAGTCCAGGGGAGACACCCTCCTCCCCATCTCAGTTAGTGCTTTCATTTGCTAGGGTTTCCTGCTCTCCCGTCCCTGCTTTAGCTAGTTGAGATCCGCAGAGAGACACCACTCTGTGTACTGTTGAGTTGAGGAAGTGAGGCCGTATCCTCACCTTGGAGCACAGATCGTTGGCTTGATTTGCATCCTTGATTCGAACTCGTGGCTGTGATTTCCGTTGTGTTCGTGTTCTTCGCGGAATCCTTTTCTCCACGATTTTCCCGTCGCTTGATCTTTTTTGCTCGGTTCATCTTTTGCAAATCCGTTTGAACCAAGTTGTTCTAGATCGTGCAGGAGCACTTTCTTCCACCGAAGGAATCATCCTCTAACCTCACGGTCTAGGAGATCAATAGATTTTTAGTTTCGGGTCACTTTTTTCTCTTCACCCCCCGAAATTCTTCGATTCACCGATTTGGAGATAGGTTCGAGCCATGATCTCTTAGAGATAGCTCACTATACTCTTTGTGACTCCACTCACCAAGTTTGATCCCTAGAGGATTCGTTTCGAGTGAGTTTGAGTCGAATCGGTGGAAGAACAAGAGGCTGTCGGGGTGACCGGACGCTGCTCGGGCCGACCGGACGCTCAGGTCGTGCGTCCGGTGGTTGAACACCGCTGTGGTTGTTTGCGTGTGACCGGACGCTCTGTTCAATCGACCGGACGCTCCCTTCCGTGAGTCCGGTCAAGAACAGAGAGGGTCCAGATCGGTTTTTCAGCGACTGGACGCATCCGGTGTCAGCTGACCGGACGCGCAGGATCCACTGTTCATCGCGCTTGTTCGTTTCTGACCGGACGCACTGCTCTCGACCGGACCCTCCGTACTCGTGAGTCCGGTCGCGAACAGTAAGGTTCCAAAGCCGATTTTTGTTGACCGGACGCGTCCGGTCCCTGCTGACCGGACGCTGGCCAGAGTCCGGTCGATCCAGTCTCGCGCGTTTTCATTCGCGGTTCGTTCGTTCTTGATTGGATTTGAGTTCCGTCTTTTGCGTTGGCTTTCTAGGGTTGTCTAGTGTCCCGCTGTGCTTCGAGGAAGCATCCACCCTACATCTAGGGTCGTGGACATTAGCAAGCTCTAGGGTTCGCTCTTGGGGTTGATTTTGGGACAGTGGCATCTAGTTTTCCGAAAGGAAATTTTGAAGCTCCCATTCACCCCCCTCTGGTCGCTTTCGGATAGCTTCTTGGTCCTTCAATTGGTATCGGAGCGGGTTAAGGATCTTCCACCTTAGCCGGTTCCAGATCCATCGGAGGCGACATGGATCGCGGCGTGGGCAAACCGCCATTTTTCGATGGGACGAACTATGCGTATTGGAAGATACGTATGTCGGCCTATCTGCAGAGTTTGGGCGCTTCTATCTGGGATATTTGCAACTCCCCTGATTACGTGGTCTTGGCTGCTCGTGTGACTCAAACAGCAAATCGATGAGCACGATGCCAATAGCCGAGCCCGTAATGCTCTTTTTTCTTCTTGTTTGAGCATGGGTGAGTTTGATCGTGTTTCTCATCTTGCTACGGCTCGGGAGATCTGGGACACCCTCATGCGTTTCCATGAGGGCACCTCTCAAGTCAAAACCCGACTCTACGAGTCGTTCAAGCGTGAGTATGAGAACTTATCGACATCAGCCTGGCGAGAGCATAGAAAGTTTATTCGCTCGCTTTCAGGTGATTGTCAACAGGATGAGGGCTAACAAGGAGCAGTTGCCTTTTGACGATCATGAGCGTGCTTTGAAGCTCTTGCCACTCTTGATCGGTCGGTGTGGGATTCCAAGGTTCAGGCGATCATCGAATCGCCTAACTATGAGACCCTCACCTGCGACGAGCTCTTGTAAGCTCAAGTCCAGTGAGATTGACGCCATGTCAGGGCTTCTTATGCGAATCCT
>CM019822.1:52278660-52301299 GCA_009763385.1 Coix lacryma-jobi var. lacryma-jobi | reverse complement strand
CTCTATAGTTGCAAAAACAAATCTCTCTACTCTAGTAGCTTATTATAACTTTTCTTGTGGAAAAAATATGAGGAAACTACTGTATATTGCATTCAGAGAGCCATGTACTACTCTCTCCAAAAGTGGAGAGTGAAAAGGGTACTTTCGAAGAGCGGAAAAGATATAGAGTAACTTAATTATAGAGTCTATTGGAGCAATTTTTTTGGTTTGTTTTCTAAATTTTGCGACAAAAAGAGTCATGTAGAGACTAGAGAGCCCTGCCGCCCCTCCTACACTTAGCTTTGTAAATGATTTTGCATTGGAACCTCAAAAGTGTCCCTAACCAACTAAACCTATTTTAATATATTTTTTACCCGTTACCGTTTTCACTTGAAGCGTTTTGCTTTTCTTAATTTACTCATGCGTGCAATTAACTTTGATCCCGAGAAAAAAAAAACACCGGATGGGAAGCGGATTCGGAGTTCCGATCGACTGCGGAACCTTACGAATTGGAAAAGATGTTTTGTACGTTTTTCTTTCAAATTTAAGTAGCTCTTTATCAAACTGTTGAAGTTTTTTTGTACGTTTTGATAAAAATCAAAACAGGTAGTTATTTTTTAAAATATAATATTTTTTCAGGCGACGATTACAACCTTCGGATCTTCATCTAATGGTCTAAATCTATTAGCATAAATCTCAAAAAATAAATAATAATTTTTTTTCTATAGAATGACAAAGACAAAATTATTCAGACGTCTGAAATATAGGAAATGTGTATTTTTTTACTACAAAATTTTTGGAGATGCTTTTGTATTGGGGGACGGAAGTTCCACGCACACATGTATGTGCCCTAGCTAGCGGGTCCCAATGTGTGTTTTCAATTAAAAAACGACGATGGGCTCGATCACTGTACCGCCTGAAGAAGAAAACACAATTGTCGGGGGTCCACAAAATGGGTACCCCCAATCAACGCAAACTAATAGGTTAAACTTAGAACACCAGTTAATAAACCCAGCTAAGCTAACCTCCCAAGAAATCAACCCTTCGGAGCCTGCAACGCTAGCACACTACCAGAGAGCTTAGACCCGTCGAGACCTTACCGGCCACCTCCTGGTAGCCCACCCCTCGAACCCGCAACAGCTGTGCACCGCTCCTCGAGACCTCGCGCGGGGACCTCGAGCCCCTCCAGCACGATAACCTATCCCTCGGGGCTCGTCTCGATCTAGGCCTCGAGCTGGAGCTCAACCTCCACTCACCCGAGCCCTCATCGCACGGGCTTGAGCGAGTGTTCGAGGCCCTCCACGAGGAGGAAGCCTCCTGCTCCCTAACCCCATACCACGCATTTAATGCGTCTACCTACTCCAGTCATGTCCTCTGCAGCCCGACGTGTATCACAGTAACCAGGGTAGAGTCAAGTCTCGTTTTCACCACAAGCATGGGCAAAAGGGCGCCAGTACGGCACTGTTAATCCATACCCTACACTGTTGCACGTCCAAGCCACGTCTCGAGGCCCGGATGCCCACTGCTCAATCAATTTTCACGGGACTTGCCCATAACTGCGGGGACTCAAGCCCCCCGTAGGCGCCACCTCGAGGCCGGCTCAGCGACCCTCGAGCCCTAACTGCTTTCATGCTATTGGAAGACAGGTACCCCAAGACCCGGAGGGACCCCACCGCGTCCTGTACATGCCGGAATGAGCGCTGTACGGCCCCCACACCGCCACGTCTCTGCGTCCACGCCCAGGATGGAGGCCACGCTCCAAGGACGCCTCAACAGCAACGCCCACGTCGGCTCCAGTGGCCCCGACAAGACAGGATTCCTACCCTACGCTATATCGAGCGCTGTACATATCTATCCTGTGTAAACCCTGGCCTCCTCTTGTTCTATAAAAGGGGACGCCAGGGCCCTTCGCGCGAGGAGGATGAGACGCGGGTCCACGGTTACACAACTCCGAGAGACAACACACAAGCCCACATACGTACACACTCGAGTCCGGACTCCGGTCCACGCTCATTGAGCTTGTATTCGCCCCTGTACAAGCACTTAGGTGCAAGTAATACAAGAACCTCCTCCCCCACTGGACGTAGGGCCTTCTTTGCCCGAACCAGGATAAATCCTTGTGTCATCTTGCATCACCATCCAGGAAGAGAGCACGCGATCATATTACTCGCTGGTGTCGTACCCCCGGGTTCGAAACACCGACAGTTGGCGCGCCAGGTAGGGGCCTTCGCGTGTCGAGTCGGTTTCTCGCTGTTTCCTGGATGGCTGCATCGACTCCTTCGTTCTCTGTCAGTGCCGTCATCTGGTTCGGGAGCCTCGAGTTCCTGGCCACCGACGACGGCAACAAGCTGACCTTGCTCTCCACGAAGGGCCCGAGTGGAGGGCGTGTCACGCCGCCCCGGGCGAGGAGCGTGGCACGTCACCCGCACCACCACGCGTCGCCACCCCATGAGCGGCGCCATCGTCACCATCGTCGCCAGGCACAGGCGGTGCAGCGGCGTACACCCACTTCCTCGTGGCCGGCGCGGAGTTCCCGAGGAGGAACCTGCCCGGCGCACGGCGGGAGACTTCCAGGGCGCGCTCGCGCCCGCCCAGCGACTTCGCGTTCCTCATGCGCACGGACCAGGAGCCAGGCCAGAGGCCTCAGAGCCGCGCACCGTCGACGCCACCCAGCCTCCTCTCGCACGGGGAGTACCGCGCTCGACGCCGGCGGTTCCCGATCGGCCTCGACAACCCCGCAGCAGCCTACGCCCGCCAGCTCAACGAGCGCCGTCAGGGCCGACCGCCGGCAGGCCAGGAGGAGCGCCCGGGCGTGCTACTGCAGGCCATGGCCAACCTAAGATCGTCCACCCCGCGTGCGTCGACCGCGACTTCTCGCGAGCCATCGAGCCACCCCGGCGAGCCACCGTCGGAGAATGGTACCGCGAGCTGCGGTCCCAGCATCGGCCAAGGCGGCACGCCGTCAACAGCTCCGACTTCGACGAATACGATTACCACGACCCCGACCTCTAGGATCCCACCAGGGAGTGCTTCCAACTCGAGGGGGTCGTATGCGATACCGAGGACGAGGGTGACGATGGCAGGCCGGCGCTCGATCTAGAGGGCCCCAGCGACGTGGCCGCGGCAAGCGGATCACGTGTTCAGGGGAGGAACGAACCTCCAGCACCGGCTGCACCGCCCCAGCACGACGACGACCGGGCGGTGCAACTCGCGCAGGTGCAGGAGGCAATCACTAAAGCCGAGGAAGAACGGCGACACCTGCTGCAGCTCCGGCAAACTCTGATGCAGGAACCACCCCAGCCCCGAGGAGCCGGAGCTCGAGGTCAGGCTCGAGAGGTCCACCGGCGGATCCTCGAGGACGGGGCACCAGCACGCCCCGAGGTATGCTTCCCGCGAGCCGGGCAGAACGTGGTGGCGGCGGCGATGATGCTCCGTGATCTACCCGCCGTCTCCAACCCCGACGCCAGGCGCATGCTCGGGGAAATGAAGAACCTCCTCGAGACAGCCGCTGTGCAGCAGGCCGAGAGCTCGGCATCACGCCGGCGCGGAGCAGCCTCGGGGAAGCCGGCGGACACGACCCACAACGAGCGCGAGACATCCGTCCACCAGCCGGACGCCTCTCGAGCTAGGCCAGTCCGCGAACGGATCATCAACAACCGGCCACCTCGAGACCCCAATGACGCCCGCAACGACATCAACCGATGGCGCAAGGACAAGGGGGCCCAAGAGCGTGGCTATAGCGCCCATCGAGGGGGCCGCTACGACAGTGACGAGGACTGGCAAGTCCTCGAGCCCCCGGGCCCTAGAGTCTTCAGCCAGGCCATCCGCAGCTCAACCCTCCCCGACCGCTTCCGACCGCCGACAAACATCGTGAAGTATGACGGGGAGGTCGAGCCCAAGCTCTGGCTCTCGGACTTCCGCCTAGGCTGCCAACTGGGCGGAGCGAAGAACGACTACCGTGTGATCATACGCCAACTCCCACTTTATCTCTCGGACACCGCCCGCCGGTGGCTCGAGGGGCTCTCGCCGGATCGGATCGACGACTGGGCCGACCTAGTCAGGGTCTTCGATGGGAATTTCAAGGGGACTTGCATGCGCCCAGGCAACCCCTGGGACCTACGGCGTTGCAGGCAGGCGGCGGACGAGCCCCTCCGCGACTTTGCTCGGCGGTTCTCGAAGCCGCGCCTCAAGCTCCCTCACGTGCCTGATGAGGACGTCATCTCAGCGTTCCTCGCGGGCACGACATGCCAAGAGCTAGTTCATGAGCTAGGACGCTACCGTCCCAGGACGGTCGAGGACCTGATGGATCGCGTCACTAGCTTTGCCTCAAGCGACGAAGCAGTGGGGGCCTTCTTTGGCCGTTCCACGGACAAAGGTAAGGCGGTGACCGCGCCGGAGGGCTCGAACAAGGGCAACGATGCCAAGAACGACAACAATAACACCAACAAAAAGAAGAAGAACAAACGCAAAGGTCAGAAGGCGAAGCGCGACGCCAATGACGACGACGACGAAGAGGTGCTCGCAGGCGCCCTCGAGCCTAAGAAGCCCCGAGGCCCCCCTGACGGGGCTGTTTTCGACCAGATGCTCGAGGACCCCTGCACTTATCACAGGGGCCCCGTAAATCACAAGTTAAAGGACTGCCGACTGTTGAAAGGCTACTACTCCAAGCTCGGCGATAAGAAAGAATACACGCCTAAGGGCAAGGATAACAATCGGCGCGGCGGTGGGGACACGGACGACAACTTCCCCCCAGTGCGCGACTGCTACATGATCTACGGGGGGCCGACCGTCGGGCTCTCAGCTCGAGAAAGAAAGAAGGAGCGCCGGGAGATCTTCGCACTCGGCCACGACGCCCCCCGGTATCTTGACTGGTCTGATGCGCCGATCACGTTCGACCATGACGACCATCCGGACCGTGTCATAAACCCTGGGGCGTACCCCCTCGTCGTCGACCCCGTCATCGTCAACGTACGGTTCTCCAAGGTGTTGATGGATAGGGGCTCGAGCCTCAACATCATATACCTCGAGACCCTCAACCTCCTAGGGATTTCAGAGGGACAGCTCCGACCCAGCGTCGGGGGGTTCCACGGAGTCATACCAGGGAAGAAGGCCCACCCCCTCGGGCGCATCGACCAGCCGGTTTGCTTTGGCACGCCGGCTAACTTCCGCCAGGAGACGCTCACCTTCGAGGTGGTTGGATTCCAAGGGACCTACCACGCCATCATCGGCCGGCCAGGCTACGCCAAGTTCATGGCGGTTCCCAACTACACGTACTTGAAGCTCAAAATGCCGGGGCCAAAAGGGGTCATCACCGTCGACACATCCTACGAGCACGCGTACCACTGCGACGTGGAGTGCGTCGAGCGTGGGGAGGCAAACGTCCAGCTCGACTCGCTCGAGGCCCTAGCCGCCCTGGCCACCGAGGAGGCCCCTGAAGCGAAGCGCCACGCTGGCACCTTCGAGCCGGCGGAGCACACAAAGCTGATACCCGTCGACCCAACCTCGACCGATGGCAAGACGCTGGCCGTCAGCGCCAGCCTCGAGCCTAAATAGGAAGCAGTGCTCGTCGACTTTCTCCGCGCGAACATCGACATGTTTGCGTGGGGCCCCTCGGACATGCCAGGCATACCGAGGGAAGTCGCCGAGCATGCCTTGGAAATCCAGGCCGGGTCCAGACCGGTGAAGCAACGCCTGCGCCGCTTCGACGAGGAGAAGCGCAGGATCATCGGCGAGGAGGTGCACAAGCTTTTAGCGGCCGGGTTCATCAAGGAGGTATTTCACCCAGAGTGGCTAGCTAACCCTGTACTAGTTAGGAAAAAGAATGGAAAAAACTGGTCTGAATAAAGCATGTCCAAAAGTTCCATTTCCTTTACCTAGAATTGATCAGATTGTCGATTCCACTGCGGGGTGTGAAGTACTTTCGTTTCTCGATGCGTATTCCGGCTACCACCAGATTAGGATGAAAGAATCCGACGAGCTCGCTACCTCTTTTGTTACGCCTTTTGGTATGTATTGCTACGTTACAATGCCCTTCGGCTTTCGAAACGCCGGGGCAACGTACCAACGTTGCATGCAGCATATCTTTGGCGAACACATAGGCAAAACTGTCGAAGCCTACGTCGATGACATCGTGGTCAAAACCAAGAAAGTCGGGAACCTCATCAGCGATCTCAAGGCCACGTTCAAATGCCTCCGGGCCAAGAATGTGAAGCTCAACCCCGAGAAATGTGTCTTTGGTGTGCCTCGAGGCATGCTACTTGGCTACATTGTCTCACAATGGGGGATCGAGGCCAACCCCGAAAAAATCTCAGCAGTCACGAGGATGGGCCCACTTCGAGACCTCAAGGGTGTACAGAAAGTGACAGGCTGCCTAGCCGCTCTCAGCAGATTCATCTCGAGGCTAGGGGAAAAAGCGCTACCCCTCTACCGCCTGCTGAAGAAGACGGAACGCTTCGCGTGGACTGTCGAAGCCGAGGAGGCCTTAACCAAGTTGAAGGGGTTGCTGACTTCCGCGCCAATCCTCGTGCCACCGCGACCGGCCGAGGGTGACGATCGCCCCGAGCCCCTCCTCCTCTATGTGGCCGCAACCACTCAGGTGGTCAGCGCGGTCATAGTCGTCGAGAAGCATGAGGAGGGTCATGCGTTGCCGATCCAACGACCGGTGTACTTCACCAGTGAGGTGCTCTCCGAGGCCAAGGTCCGGTACCCGCACATCCAGAAGCTGCTCTACGGCATTATTATCACAAGGCGCAAGCTCCAACACTACTTCCTCGCTCATCCCGTAACGGTGGTGTCGTCCTTCCCCCTCGGTGAGATCATCAACAATCGGGAGGCCACGGGGCGAATCGCCAAGTGGTCCACCGAGCTAATGGGGGAGGCCATCACCTACGCCCCGCGAAAAGCCATCAAGTCGCAAGCATTGGCGGACTTCTGCGGATACATGGGTGTATGCTGAGTCTCTAAGTGATGAGTGATTGTCAACGGGTTTGATCGCATGTTCTTTGGCTTGTGTTGTGCAGGTGTCGAGCACGGAGACAGTGATCGAGGGCAAGGTGAAGGTCAAGTTGAGATGTGCCGTGCCGACGGACTGGGTGCGATGAAGGATGGGCGTGCCGTGCGGCGGACGTGCCATGCCGATGTATCGAGCAGTGAAGGGCGGACGTGAGGCTTGGACTGAGGAACCGGAGTGCCTGAGGATCAGCTGTGGTGGCTGGCAGCCTGGGACAGCGACGAGCGGAGACTTGCGGGGCACGGTGTTGCTCGGGTCGAGGACCTGGGGACACGTGTCGGTGGACGGGGTGCACGGGCGGTGCATCCCCTCTACAGCTCCGGTTTGGTGGTTGAGCCAGGGAAAAACCACCGGGTGGACGGTTTCCGAGTTTGGGCCTCAAAACTCGGGTGCTCGGTTTCCAGGTTGAGCCACAAAACCTGGGCGCGGATGGTTTCCGAGTTTGGCCACAAAACTCGGGTGATGGGCCGGTTTCCGAGTTTGGGCCTCAAAACTCGGGCGCTGCGGGTTTCTGAGTTTGGGCCACAAAACTCAGGCTGGAGGCTGGTTTCCCGGTTTGGGCCTCAAAACCGGGGGTTGCTGGAAAAGGCTGGTTTCCCGGTTTGGGCCACAAAACCGGGGGTGCAGAGCGAGGGCGGCACGTGGCGGCAATCGGAAGGTTGCGTGGAGGCAACGCGGACGACTTGCGCGGGCGTGGCCGTCGGATCTACCTACCACCGCGGGTTGGACCAGAATAGCCTTAGGGTTTAGCTGGTTCGCTCTGTAATTAGTTTAGAGAGGGGTAGAGTAGGAAATAGGCTTAGTCTAGGTTAGTATAAGTAGTCCAGGGGAGACACCCTCCTCCCCATCTCAGTTAGTGCTTTCATTTGCTAGGGTTTCCTGCTCTCCCGTCCCTGCTTTAGCTAGTTGAGATCCGCAGAGAGACACCACTCTGTGTACTGTTGAGTTGAGGAAGTGAGGCCGTATCCTCACCTTGGAGCACAGATCGTTGGCTTGATTTGCATCCTTGATTCGAACTCGTGGCTGTGATTTCCGTTGTGTTCGTGTTCTTCGCGGAATCCTTTTCTCCACGATTTTCCCGTCGCTTGATCTTTTTTGCTCGGTTCATCTTTTGCAAATCCGTTTGAACCAAGTTGTTCTAGATCGTGAGGCACTTTCTTCCACCGAAGGAATCATCCTCTAACCTCACGGTCTAGGAGATCAATAGATTTTTAGTTTCGGGTCACTTTTTTCTCTTCACCCCCGAAATTCTTCGATTCACCGATTTGGAGATAGGTTCGAGCCATGATCTCTTAGAGATAGCTCACTATACTCTTTGTGACTCCACTCACCAAGTTTGATCCCTAGAGGATTCGTTTCGAGTGAGTTTGAGTCGAATCGGTGGAAGAACAGAGGGCTGTCGGGGTGACCGGACGCTGCTCGGGCCGACCGGACGCTCAGGTCGTGCGTCCGGTGGTTGAACACCGCTGTGGTTGTTTGCGTGTGACCGGACGCTCTGTTCAATCGACCGGACGCTCCCTTCCGTGAGTCCGGTCAAGAACAGAGAGGGTCCAGATCGGTTTTTCAGCGACTGGACGCATCCGGTGTCAGCTGACCGGACGCGCAGGATCCACTGTTCATCGCGCTTGTTCGTTTCTGACCGGACGCACTGCTCTCGACCGGACCCTCCGTACTCGTGAGTCCGGTCGCGAACAGTAAGGTTCCAAAGCCGATTTTTGTTGACCGGACGCGTCCGGTCCCTGCTGACCGGACGCTGGCCAGAGTCCGGTCGATCCAGTCTCGCGCGTTTTCATTCGCGGTTCGTTCGTTCTTGATTGGATTTGAGTTCCGTCTTTTGCGTTGGCTTTCTAGGGTTGTCTAGTGTCCCGCTGTGCTTCGAGGAAGCATCCACCCTACATCTAGGGTCGTGGACATTAGCAAGCTCTAGGGTTCGCTCTTGGGGTTGATTTTGGGACAGTGGCATCTAGTTTCCGAAAGGAAATTTTGAAGCTCCCATTCACCCCCCTCTGGTCGCTTTCGGATAGCTTCTTGGTCCTTCAATTGGTATCGGAGCGGGTTAAGGATCTTCCACCTTAGCCGGTTCCAGATCCATCGGAGGCGACATGGATCGCGGCGTGGGCAAACCGCCATTTTTCGATGGGACGAACTATGCGTATTGGAAGATACGTATGTCGGCCTATCTGCAGAGTTTGGGCGCTTCTATCTGGGATATTTGCAACTCCCCTGATTACGTGGTCTTGGCTGCTCGTGTGACTCAACAGCAAATCGATGAGCACGATGCCAATAGCCGAGCCCGTAATGCTCTTTTTTCTTGTTTGAGCATGGGTGAGTTTGATCGTGTTTCTCATCTTGCTACGGCTCGGGAGATCTGGGACACCCTCATGCGTTTCCATGAGGGCACCTCTCAAGTCAAAACCCGACTCTACGAGTCGTTCAAGCGTGAGTATGAGAACTTTCGACATCAGCCTGGCGAGAGCATAGAAAGTTTATTCGCTCGCTTTCAGGTGATTGTCAACAGGATGAGGGCTAACAAGGAGCAGTTGCCTTTTGACGATCACGAGCGTGCTTTGAAGCTCTTGCACACTCTTGATCGGTCGGTGTGGGATTCCAAGGTTCAGGCGATCATCGAATCGCCTAACTATGAGACCCTCACCTGCGACGAGCTCTTTAGTAAGCTCAAGTCCAGTGAGAGTGACGCCATGTCGAGGGCTTCTTATGCGAATCCTTCTGGCCCGACTATGGCTTTGGTTTCTGGCTCTTCTGCTAATCCCTCTGCTGGCTTTGCACTTTCTTCACTCTTTTCTGTCACAGAGGACCAGCTTGAGTCGTTGGGGGATGACGAGTTGGCAATGCTCGCCAACCGGTTCACGCGGTTCCACAACAACCGCATGAACCGTCACCGCGGTGGAGGACGCTCAGGATGCTATGAGTGCGGCGACCCCGACCACTTCATCGCCAACTGCCCCAAGAAGAAGCATTCATCTGGGAAGGGCGATCATGGGCACAAGTACGACTCCGGCAAGCGCAAGGAGAAGTACGTCCCCGCGAGGCACAAGCGGAGGGGCGGATTCGACAAGGAGTACATCAAGAAGAAGTACTTGGAGAAGGCCCAGGCTGAGCAGCGTGCGTTCTTCGCCACGCTCAGCGACGTCGACGGCTCGGATGACGACTCCGCTTCATCAAGCGACGACGAGTCCAAGAAGAAGAAGAGGATCGAGGACAAGCTGAACGGTCTCTGCTTCTTCGCCGACGACGACGGCTTCTGCACCATGGCGCTCGGAGATGAGGTCAGAGGCGAGCTGGAACATACACCTCGGAACGACGACGACGACGACACCTCCCAGGTATCTCTCACCTACGACGAGCTTTCCTCCGAGGTAGAGAAGTTGACCGCTGCCCTCCTTAGCCAAGATAAACTGCTTAGGCGTGCCGCTAGAGAGCGCAAGGAGTTCAGGCAGAAGTGGGAGGACACGGTGAAGGAGCTTGAGTTCGCTCGGTCCACCGTGGTTGTGTCGGAGGAGGCAGAGTGTGAGTCGTGCACCGCGCACATGACTGACCTTCTCACTTTGAGAGGTAAGTATGTTGCGTTGGTAGGAGAGCTAGATGAGCTGAAGGCTAGACCCTCTTTGCTGGGTGCATGCAAGACCTGTCCCGTCTTGCAATCTGAGTTGGCAGAGAAGAATGCCAAGATTGTGTCTCTTGAGGAGGCCAGCTCAGGTAGCACTGGAGTGGCGAGGTGCGTTTTGTGCGAGGGCTTGGAGCTGGAGATTGCCAATGTGAAGCATGGCAAGATGCAAACCGAGGAAGAAAACACATACCTTCGGACCATCTTGTCATGGGTCTCCTGTAGTGAGCCGCAGCTCGGGATGATGATCTCCCAATTCAAGCGAGCTGCTGGGGCTCCTGGTGTAGGTTTTGCTCAGGGTGTTGATCTTTCTGCTTTTGGGAAGATTGGAGAGTTGAGTGGTTTGAATCCATGTGAGAAGCCTAACTCCACCACTACTCCCAAGCTTGCCAAACTTCCACCCAAAGAGCCTGCCAAGCCTACCACCAAAGATGGTGTGGTTGAGGAACCCCCGAGAGCTCCTCCCAAGAACCAAATTTGGGCACCCAAGCCAAACCACCTCAAGAACAAGCTTGATGCTATGCCACCCATTAGAGAGGAGTGTTTGCCTCAGAAGGGCAAAGTGAACCACACCCACAGCCCTGGTCACCAACAACCCCCTTTGCGTGCGGTGAGGTACCAGTGTGATTTCTGTGGGAGGGATGGTCACTTGATCGAGTTCTGTTTCCGGCGCAAGCGAGAGGCGCGCCGTACTCAGGAGATGGAGAACCCGGACATGTACCATCCAACTCATGGTGGACATGTGCCGAAGGCTCAGGGGAGAGCTGCTAGGCCCGGACGTCAAGGTCCCCGGCCTAGGCAGGAGATGAGAGCCCCTAGGAGGGAGACTAGGCCTAGAGGTCCAGCACCTCAGTTTGTTAGGCCTAGGCAGGAGAGAGCTCCGAGAAGAGACGCTAGAGCAGTTGAGCCCCAGGCTCCTAGGCGTAGATCTCGTAGAGAGCGTGCCCGACGGGGTCCTGCTTTTGCAGGTAATGGACCCCGTGGCGGAGGCTTAGTTGAGCGCTTTCCCCCACCGCAGTTTGAGTACCGCGGTGAGCGCTTCTTCCCCAGCGGACCACGTTTTCCCGTACGTGGTGATCGCTACCCCCGTAGACAGGCTAGGAATAGTTTTTACACTGACCGTTCTTTTGAGCAGTCGGCCCAACACTGGTATTCTCCTTACTTCACTAACCCAGTGTTGGACCGTATGCTCACCCTATGTCTTTTTATTGATGTAGGTGAGACGGTTGGAGGACATTTGGTTGGTGGATTCTGGTTGTAGAGGCACATGACCGGAAACGCCAAGTGGTTCTCCAGCCTTAGCCCGGTCGCCGGAAAGGAGTACCTAACCTTCGGCGACAATAGTAAAGGTAAGGTATTGTCTCGTGGGACGGTGCGGGTTAATGAGCACTTTGTGTTGCGCGATGTTGCTCTTGTTTCTAACCTGCATTTTAACCTTCTTTCTGTTTCGCAACTTTTTGATGATGACTATGAGATTTGTTTTAAACCGAACCTTAGTCGCATCTTAGATCCTCAGGGCGATCTTGTATGTCTGATTTCGCCCTTTGGGAAAGTCTTTCGCGCGAATTTCTCAGAGTCGTTTGGTTCTTCTCGCTGTCTTTTGGCTAGTCCTTCTTCCTCCGATCTTTGGAAGTGGCATAGGAGGCTCGGTCATTTAAGCTTCGACTTGCTTGCAAGACTTAGCTCACTTGGCCTAATCCGAGGATTGCCCAAGCTTTCGATGGAGAAGGATCTAGTTTGCCATTCTTGCAGACATGGGAAGATGGTTGCCGCTCCCCACCATCCAGTGACTAAGGTCATGACCTCGCACCCCGAAGAGCTTTTACACATGGACCTTGTTGGTCCGGCTCGGGTGAGCTCGGTTGGTGGCAAGTGGTATGTTTTGGTTGTTGTTGACGACTTTTCGAGATATTCGTGGGTTTTCTTTTTGACTGAGAAGACTGAGACTTTCTCCTTCGCTCGCAATCTGATTTTGCGTCTTCAGAACGAGTTCCCTTTGAACTCGATGCGAGCTATTAGAAGTGATAATGGTTCCGAATTCAAAAATTCGGATTTTGAGAAGTTTTGTAACCGCCTTGGCTTGGAGCATCAGTTTTCTTCCCCCTACACACCGCCCCAAAATGGTGTTGTAGAGAGGAAGAATCGGACCCTTGTTGAGATGGCCAGGACAATGCTTGATGAGCATAGGACTCCTAGGCGCTATTGGGCCGAAGCTATGAACACTGCATGCTATATTTCCAATCGCATTTTTCTGAGAGCTTTCTTGAAAAAGACTTCTTATGAGTTGCGTTTTGGAAAACTGCCCAAGGTGAGTTATTTTCGAGTTTTTGGTTGCCATTGTTTTATACTCAAAAAGGGCAACTTGGACAAATTTGAATCTCGTTCTTCTGACGGTGTGTTTTTGGGTTATGGCACTCACACTCGAGCTTATCGTGTACTTAACCTTGACACTAACCGAGTCATGGAGACATCCGATGTCACCTTCGACGAGACCCTGGTTTGTCCTTCTTCTCGTTTTGAGCGTGCAGGTGATCATGAGGTTGGTGAGCCTCTTTTTGATGACGAGGACGAGGGTGCTGAAGGTATAGATGATCCAGCACCCCCTCCACCTGTCGTGCCGCAAAGAGCGGCTTCTACGACGACTCACGGCCCCGACACCTCTTCTTCCTGGGGGCCGTGGGATCCGCCACCCCGAGCGGTACCTTTTGTACCCAGGGTGGAACCAGCTGCTGTTGAGGAGGAGGTCACTTCTTCCCGGGAGGCGCCACGATATATCCAGCGCCAGCACCCCCCTGAACAGATGATCGGCGACATCGGCGAGCGAGTTACTCGCTCCAGGTCACAGCACATCTCTCACTTCGCTCATTCTGCTTTTGTTGCTAATTTTGAGCCCCGAGATGTTGGACACGCATTGACGGATCCGGATTGGGTCAATGCTATGCATGAGGAGTTAGAGAACTTTGAGCGAAATCGGGTTTGGGTTCTAGTTCCACCTCCACCTGACTGTAAGCCTATTGGGACAAAATGGGTTTTCAAAAACAAGCAAGGAGAGGATGGCCACGTTGTTAGAAACAAGGCCCGGCTTGTAGCAAAAGGCTATAGTCAGAAGGAGGGGATAGATTATGAGGAGACGTTTGCTCCTGTAGCTCGTTTGGAGGCTATTAGGATACTCTTGGCTTTTGCTGCATCCAAAGGTTTCAAACTTTTTCAAATGGATGTCAAGAGTGCCTTCTTAAACGGCTACATAGAGGAGGAGGTTTATGTTGAGCAACCCCCCGGTTTTGAAAATCCCAAGTTTCCAAACCATGTCTTTAAACTTCATAAAGCTTTATATGGTTTGAAACAAGCCCCTAGAGCCTGGTATGATAGGTTGAAAACCTTTTTGCTTGCTAAGGGTTTTAAAATGGGATGTGTAGATAAAACGCTCTTTCTCCTCCGGCAAGGCAAAGACACGCTCTTGGTCCAGATTTACGTGGATGATATCATTTTTGGTGGTTCTTCTCATGCTCTGGTTGCCAAGTTTGCAGATACTATGAGTAGGGAGTTCGAGATGAGCATGATGGGCGAGCTGACATTCTTTCTCGGGTTGCAAATCAAGCAATCCCGAGAGGGGACATTTGTGCACCAGGGCAAGTACACCAAGGACTTGCTGAAGCGGTTCGATATGGGTGAGGCCAAGCCTCTTCCAACACCCATGTCGACGACGACTGCCCTGGATGCAGATGTGGATGGAGAAGCAGTGGACCAGAAGGAGTACCGCAGCATGATCGGGTCGCTCCTCTACCTGACGACGACACGCCCGAACATCCAGTTCGCGGTGTGTCTATGTGCACGCTTTCAGGCGTCGCCGCGCACCTCTCACCGTCAGGCGGTGAAGCGGATTTTCAGGTACCTTCGTTTCACGCCTGAGTTCGGGATTTGGTATTCTGCTTCCTCCACCCTATCCCTTTGCGGTTATTCGGATGTTGATTTTGCTGGTTGTCGTATTGAGCGCAAGTCCACTTCTGGGACTTGCCAGTTTAATGGTTCTTCTCTTGTTTCGTGGTCTTCTCGCAAGCAGTCTAGCGTCGCTCAGTCCACTACGGAGGCTGAATATGTTGCTGCGGCTAGCTGCTGTTCCCAGTTGCTTTGGATGATGGCCACTTTGCGTGATTTTGGTCTGAGCTTTTCTCGTGTGCCTTTGCTTTGTGACAGCACGAGTGCCATTAGCGTTGCTCAGAACCCCGTGCTTCACTCGAAGACCAAACACATTGATGCGCGCTTTCATTTTCTGCGAGACCAGCAGGAGAAGGGTGATATCGACCTTCGCCATGTCGATACTCATCATCAACTGGCTGATATTTTCACCAAGCCTTTAGACGAATCAACCTTTAATCGGTTGAGGGGTGAGCTTGGTGTGTGTTTCCCCTTTTAGATGGGGGAAACATTTTGGATCTTGTATATTTGACTGACTCTTTTGTCTTTCTTTTCTTTTGCATTTTAGCATACGCATTTACATTCTGAGCTTCATGTTTATAATCACTAGAATGTAACTATGCTCTATTTAGTATGCTCCGATGCTTATATGGATGCTTGTAGCTTATGCTCTTCCTGATCACTAGTACATGTTATGAGCTGAGCTATTTTGGAATGGTGAATTTACTTAATAACTTACAATCTAAAAAGGTTCACCATTGAGATATGCAACTAGCATGTGTAGGATATGTTGAGTTCACTTGTGCTTTTCATATATGCTAGGTTGCTATGTCTCTAGTTATGAGTCATTCACTTGCTTGGTCTGTTCATATCATGTATAAAATTTGAACCAAGTTTTAGTGAATTGAAAAGATCGAGATGGGATTGCTTGTCAACACCTCATGGTATCGAGACTGTTTCTCATTGCACTTTGAGTTAAACTTGAGCCGTGTAGTGTATGACCGAAACCGTAGCTTCAAGCTTCTGATTGCTTCGGCATAGGCTTCGCTCGGTTGAAAAGTTAGGCAAAGACAAGCTTTCAACCTCTCGCAATCACATGCTAAATAATTGAACTTGTGAAGTCTTCACCGCTGCAACTCCAATATAAAAATGAAATCACAAGTATATGCTTCATTCCTATGCATGATGATTGAACTTTGCTAGGGGTAGTTCACCTTGTATACATGTTTAGCACTTGTCTGGATTCCTATCTATACATGTGTAGTGCTATTCTGATGGTGACTATCTTTTTGGCTAAAAACTGCTCACTTGCTCATATGCTTCATATTTCGTATGTGTGATTAGTTTGAGCCTTCGCTATTTGAGTGCTTAGTTGTGCCATTGGAGCTATACCGATTAGAGCATTTTTGCACTCTTTTGATTATATGCCTGAAGCTGCTAACTTGCATTTCTGACTTCATATGCATTTTAGAAGGGGGAGTTTTGTTGGCTCAAGGGAAGAGTTTGTGCTTGATAAGTGCATTTTCAACTAAGGGGGAGAGTTTTTGCAAATCATATGTCTCCTGGCGTTCAATTAAGGGGGAGTTTTTGCTAAGGGGGAGATTTTCAGATCTTTATGCTCTTCTCTTGTTGGACCTAAGGGGGAGTCCCGTGTTGCTTGCACTTGTCGAGGGGAGTTTGCTAGTTGTGTTGAGCCGTTGCCTCTATCTTGAGGGACTAGCAAACATTTTCCTCATTTGGCATCGAGTTTGATTTCGATTGGTTCGAAGACTTTTCGATTGTTTTTCAATTGGTTCGGAGTGGTTTTCGTGCTAGTTGTGTTGAGCCTCTGTGCCTCTATCTTGAGGGACTAGCACTTTGCCATTTTTTAGCTCCGATTTTCAATTGGTTTTCTGCTAGCGGTGTTGAGCCTGTTTTACCTCTTCTTGAGGGCTAGCTTTGCTTTGCTTGGTCGCGTCGAGCCGTTGCCCATGTCTTTGGGGACCAAGTTCTCGCTTCTTCCACTTGACCTTCTTCGGCTTTGCTATGCTTTTGGGTCATTTGGTTGAGTTCTCCTTCCTCCTTCCTCCTACCTTCTTCCTTCATGATGATTTGTGTGAGTAGTTGACAATGCACTCATCAAGGGGGAGATTGCGGATACATGGGTGTATGCCGAGTCTCTAAGTGATGAGTGATTGTCAACGGGTTTGATCGCATGTTCTTTGGCTTGTGTTGTGCAGGTGTCGAGCACGGAGACAGTGATCGAGGGCAAGGTGAAGGTCAAGTTGAGACGTGCCGTGCCGACGGACTGGGTGCGATGAAGGATGGGCGTGCCGTGCGGCGGACGTGCCATGCCGATGTATCGAGCAGTGAAGGGCGGACGTGAGGCTTGGACTGAGGAACCGGAGTGCCTGAGAATCAGCTGTGGTGGCTGGCAGCCTGGGACAGCGACGAGCGGAGACTTGCGGGGCACGGTGTTGCTCGGGTCGAGGACCTGGGGACACGTGTCGGTGGACGGGGTGCACGGGCGGTGCATCCCCTCTACAGCTCCGGTTTGGTGGTTGAGCCAGGGAAAAACCACTGGGTGGACGGTTTCCGAGTTTGGGCCTCAAAACTCGGGTGCTCGGTTTCCAGGTTGAGCCACAAAACCTGGGCGCGGATGGTTTCTGAGTTTGGCCACAAAACTCGGGTGATGGGCCGGTTTCCGAGTTTGGGCCTCAAAACTCGGGCGCTGCGGGTTTCTGAGTTTGGGCCACAAAACTCAGGCTGGAGGCTGGTTTCCCGGTTTGGGCCTCAAAACCGGGGGTTGCTGGAAAAGGCTGGTTTCCCGGTTTGGGCCACAAAACCGGGGGTGCAGAGCGAGGGCGGCACGTGGCGGCAATCGGAAGGTTGCGTGGAGGCAACGCGGACGACTTGCGCGGGCATGGCCGTCGGATCTACCTACCACCGCGGGTTGGACCAGAATAGCCTTAGGGTTTAGCTGGTTCGCTCTGTAATTAGTTTAGAGAGGGGTAGAGTAGGAAATAGGCTTAGTCTAGGTTAGTATAAGTAGTCCAGGGGAGACACCCTCCTCCCCATCTCAGTTAGTGCTTTCATTTGCTAGGGTTTCCTGCTCTCCCGTCCCTGCTTTAGCTAGTTGAGATCCGCAGAGAGACACCACTCTGTGTACTGTTGAGTTGAGGAAGTGAGGCCGTATCCTCACCTTGGAGCACAGATCGTTGGCTTGATTTGCATCCTTGATTCGAACTCGTGGCTGTGATTTCCGTTGTGTTCGTGTTCTTCGCGGAATCCTTTTCTCCACGATTTTCCCGTCGCTTGATCTTTTTTGCTCGGTTCATCTTTTGCAAATCCGTTTGAACCAAGTTGTTCTAGATCGTGAGGCACTTCCTTCCACCGAAGGAATCATCCTCTAACCTCACGGTCTAGGAGATCAATCGATTTTTAGTTTCGGGTCACTTTTTTCTCTTCACCCCCGAAATTCTTCGATTCACCGATTTGGAGATAGGTTCGAGCCATGATCTCTTAGAGATAGCTCACTATACTCTTTGTGACTCCACTCACCAAGTTTGATCCCTAGAGGAGTCGTTTCGAGTGAGTTTGAGTCGAATCGGTGGAAGAACAGAGGGCTGTCGGGGTGACCGGACGCTGCTCGGGCCGACCGGACGCTCAGGTCGTGCGTCCGGTGGTTGAACACCGCTGTGGTTGTTTGCGTGTGACCGGACACTCTGTTCAATCGACCGGACGCTCCCTTCCGTGAGTCCGGTCTAGAACAGAGAGGGTCCAGATCGGTTTTTCAGCGACCGGACGCATCCGGTGTCAGCTGACCGGACGCGCAGGATCCACTGTTCATCGCGCTTGTTCGTTTCTGACCGGACGCACTGCTCTCGACCGGACCCTCCGTACTCGTGAGTCCGGTCACGAACAGTAAGGTTCCAAAGCCGATTTTTGTTGACCGGACGCGTCCGGTCCCTGCTGACCGGACGCTGGCCAGAGTCCGGTCGATCCAGTCTCGCGCGTTTTCATTCGCGGTTCGTTCGTTCTTGATTGGATTTGAGTTCCGTCTTTTGCGTTGGCTTTCTAGGGTTGTCTAGTGTCCCGCTGTGCTTCGAGGAAGCATCCACCCTACATCTAGGGTCGTGGACATTAGCAAGCTCTAGGGTTCGCTCTTGGGGTTGATTTTGGGACAGTGGCATCTAGTTTCCGAAAGGAAATTTTGAAGCTCCCATTCACCCCCCTCTGGTCGCTTTCGGATAGCTTCTCGGTCCTTCAATTTCGTTGCTGAGTGGACCGACACCCAGCTCCCGCCAGCACAAATTCAAGCCGAGCTCTGGACCATGTACTTCGACGGATCCCTCATGAAGACGGGGGCAGGCGCAGGCCTGCTCTTCATCTCACCCCTCGGAGTCCACATGCGCTACCTGTTGCGCATACACTTCCCCGCCTCCAACAACGTCACTGAGTACGAGGCCCTCGTCAATGGGCTGCGCATAGCCCTCGAGCTTGGGGTCCAACGCCTCGACGTTCGAGGGGACTCGCAGCTCGTCGTCAACCAGGTCATGAAGGCCTCGAGTTGCATCAATCCCAGGATGGAAGCGTACTACGGGGAGGTGCGCAAGCTAGAAGATAAGTTCCACGGCCTCGAGCTCAACCACATAGCTCAAAAATATAACGAGGCCGCAGACGAGCTGGCAAAGTTGGCGTCCACGCGCAGCACGGTTCCGCCAGACGTCTTCTCGAGGGACGTTTTTGAGCCATCCATCAAAATCGGCCCGGGGGCTGGCCCCTCGACGCCACCCCTCGAGCTAGACACGGGGGCTCGACCTTCAACGCCACCCCTCGGGAATGACCCCTTGACATCCGCTGAGGCGATGCAGATCGACGCACCCGCCTCTTCTTCATCACGACCCCTCGACTGGCGGACGCCCTTCCTCGACTACCTGACGCAAGGCGTGCTACCAGAAGACAAGACGGAGGCCCGATGCATCGCTCGAAGGGCCAAGACCTACGTCATCTACGGCGACGAGCGGGAGCTGTACCGACGAAGCCCGACCGGGATCCTTCAGCACTGCATCCCCCTCGAGGAAGGACGCAAGCTCCTCGACGACATGCACTCGGGGGCTTGCGGCCACCACGCAGCACCAAGGACCCTGGTTGGGAACGCCTTCCGTCAAGGCTTCTATTGGCCGACCGCCATTGGAGACGCCAAGCGCTTGGTCCGAGCATGCCATGGGTGTCAATTCTACGCCAAGCAGACGCACCAACCCGCACATGCCCTGCAGATGATCCCAATTACTTGGCCATTCGCCGTTTGGGTGCTCGACCTTGTGGGTCCCCTCAAAAAGACAAGTGGAGGGCACTCACACGTGCTCGTGGCCATCGACAAGTTCACCAAGTGGATCGAGGCTAAGCCGATAAGCGACCCCACCTCCGAGAAGGCTGTCGAGTTCATCGCCAACATCATGTACCGGTTTGGGGTGCCTAACGTTATCATCACCGACAATGGCACCCGATTCACGGGCAAAAAGTTCACCAACTTCTGCGACGACAACAACATTCACGTGACCTGGGCCTCGGTCGCATACCCTCAATGCAATGGGCAGGTCGAGCACGCCAACGGCATGATACTCCATGGGCTGAAGCCGAGGCTATTCAAGACCCTCAAAAACTTCGGAAAAGGGTGGGCTGCAGAGCTCCCCTCGGTGTTGTGGGGCCTCAGGACTACGCCGAGCCGAGCCACCGGGTTCACTCCGTTCTTCCTAACCTACGGCGCCGAGGCTGTCTTGCCTACGGACCTCGAATACGGCTCCCCTCGACTCCGAGCCTACAACGAGCAAACCAACGATGAAAGGCTTGCCAACGCCAAGGACCAGCTCGAGGAGGCCCGAGACGTGGCGCTCATCAACTCTGCGCGCTACCAGCAAACGCTTCGACGCTACCACGACAAGCACGTGCGCAAGAGGGACCTGGCGGTGGGGGACCTCGTGCTTCGACGGCTGCAAGACAATCGAGGGCGCCACAAGCTCACTCCTCCGTGGGAAGGCCCATACACCGTGGCTGAGGTGCTCAAGCTAGGAACATACAAGCTCTACGACGATCAAGGCAGAATCCTGGCGAACGCGTGGAACATCTCTCAGCTACGTTGTTTCTACCCTTAAAGGCCTCGAGGCCTCATTCATTTTGTTGCTTTGTACAAACACGCCCAAAATGAATGAACAAACTCGTGCATTGTCTTTCATTTTGCTTAGCAACTTAAGGTAGCCTCGACCCTGCCGTGCTCAGGGTCGAGCCTTCCTCGGGGGCTGATAGGGTGACCCCCCACAGACTCTGGAAAAACGCGTTTTCTTTTCAAAAATTCGACCCTCATCTCGACTCGTGCCTCGAGTGAACTAGCGACGTCTAAATCCTAAAATACCTCGAGCCTCCAAGGGTCAGGAGGCGTCGACGTAGACGGCCACCTACGCCCCCGGGCTACGGTACCCTACCTACGCCTCCCCTCGAGGGGCTCGCGATGTATCGAAGCAACACAGACTAAGTTAGCAGAAACTCGAGCTTGCAACAAAGAGAAGTGGTCAAACGCATTTGAAAAGAAAATAGCTTCTTTAAACAAACAAGTCATATATACAAACGGGTCTCGACGGACCCTCATTCATGTCATAAAATTCTTACAGGGGCCTCGACTCCCAAATTTGGCACGCAGGCCCTAATCTTCGTCGGTGTGGTACTCCTCCCCGAGGTCCTCCACGGCGGGCTCAGCCTCGACACCCGAGCTAGAGGGAGGAGGGTCCTCAACGCCGCTGCTGGCGTCAGGAGACAGCACGTCCTCCTCGAAGATCTTCGCGAGTGACGTCCCCGGCCTCTCCATCTTCTCCAAGATTTTGTCGACACGGCGGTTGTTCCACTCCTCGTCCTTCCCCTCGATCTCAATGAAGCCATTGGCGACAATGTGGACCGGGAAGCGGAAGCCGGAGTGGACGACCGCGAGCGTCTGCTTGACGCCACGGTGGAGAGCTTGCCGGACACGGTCCCGCGCCGCTACGTCGCGGAAGCACAAGGTGTCGACCAAGGCGTCGCCTCGGGCCACCGCACCTTCTGCCGCAGCCACCGGAGGAGCACCCCACATGGAGCCGAGCCGGTCGAGGGAAGTGCAAGCCCGCTCCGCCACCATCGTCTCGTCTTGGAGTTGGTCCAAGAGAGCCTGCTTCGTCCTGCAGAGCTCCTCGACCGTCTTCTCGACCCCTGCGCAACGAACGAGGAAGAGTGAGACTGCGGCGTAACAAAAACTTCAAGGCCCAAACAAGGACAAGGTGTAAGCCTCACCATCGCAATGTTGCCCCAGTGCGGCGAGGTCGCTGGTAAGGCCCTCAGCGCGCTGCTCGAGCCTGCGCTTCTCGACCAGCGTGAGGAGCTTCTCGGACCTAAGCTCCTCGACCAGCTTGCCCGCCTCGGCGAGGGCCAGATCCTTTCGGATCACCTCCTGCTGCGCCGCCCCCTCGGCAGCTCGGGCGGTGGCGGCACCGCTCTCGGCGTCTTCGGCCTCCTTCTTCGCCGCCTCCGCTGCGGACCAAGCGGCGGCGGCATTGTGTTGAGCATCCTCAACCTCTGTTCTCGCCGTCTCCGCTGCAGCTCGGGCGGTGGCGGCTTCGCCTTGGGCGCCAGCGACATCCTTCCTCGCCGCCTCCACTTCGGCCCGGGCAGAGGTGGCCTCGCTGCGGGCGTCGGCGGCCTCCTTCCTCGACGCCTCGAGGGCGGCAGCGGCCTCCTCCTTGACTCGAGCAGCCTCGCCTCGAGCCGCCCGAACTTCCGCCTCTGCCTCGCTAAGCCGGCTGGCCATTTGGACGTTCCGGCCTAGCTCAGCGCGGAGATCTTGAAGCTCCGCCTCAGCCCTCGCGAGGGCGGCCGACACCTGTGCAGACCGGCCCGCCTCCTCGGAGCAGGACCGCTCTGCCTCCGCCATGAGCTCGGCCACCTCCCGGAAGATGGACCGCACCTCGCGTGGGGCCCCCCGCTGAACCGGTTGCTTGACGGAGACCATGGCGAGGGACGGGCTCGGCGCGTCGGAAAACGGCCATATTGGTCGGTCAAGCTCGATGTCGGGCAGAGCCTCCTCCGCCCCGAGCTGCCCCAGCTGCGGC
>CM019822.1:52260903-52278160 GCA_009763385.1 Coix lacryma-jobi var. lacryma-jobi | reverse complement strand
ACGCCGCCCGACGGCACGGGCCCCGGCTCTTCCCTGGCCGGGTCCTCCGGCGTCTTGTCTGCGCTAGCAGACGCCTCGGGCACCTCCGCCATCGTCAAGCCCGCGGCGAGGAGCGGCCCCTGCTCCAGCTCGTCCAGGAGGTCCTCCACCGTCGGCTCCTTCTCCGCCAACGCCTCTCCCCCCTTTCCCTCCTCTGCAGCCCGGCTCGTGTCGGTCGGGGCCTCGAGGGGCGCGGTCTCCTCGGCCCCAGACACCCGCGGGGCCGTGCTCGCCCCAGGCGCTTCCCCCGGAACAGCCGTCGTGGTGGGGGGAAGGGTGGCGCTCCCAACTGGCGCTATCGCGGGAGGAGGAGGAGGGGGAGGAGGCTGCGCCTCAGCGGGCGTGGCAGTGGCGGGCTCGATGCCGTAAGCTGCGGCCCCTGCAATACGAGATAAAAGTGATATCAGAAGCGAGAAGGATGCCTCGACCCCTGTGGTCGATGGCGACGGCCTCACCAAGATTCGCGACGATCATCCGGCCTCCTCGAGCCATGGCAGCTCGAGCTTTCTCCAGCCAAGCGGCTTCTCTAGCGGAGGAAGGTGCCATACCTCGAGGTGCTTGTGCCTCGACTGGGCTCGAGGTTTTGGCCCGCTTGGACGCAGCAAGGTCCACCTCCTGGTAGGAGCGCTTCCCCCTGAGAAACCAGTGATGGCATGCATCGTCAAAAGTAAAGAGGTATAGCCTCACTACCGACGAGATCCAAGAAAATTACTCACCCAAAGCGGCGGCTGGGCTTCTTCCCGGAATCGCCGGACACACTCGGGGGCTTTGAGCCCACCCCGCGGCTCGAGCCCTGCGCCTGGGCCGTCTCCACAGGGCTGGGATGGGGGGAGGGCTCCCGACGCCGCCCGTGGCTCGACCTCGAGGGAGAGCTCTCCTTCCGCCCCACATCGCGGGAGGGCGACCGCACCTCCCTCGTGCTGTCGTCGTGGCGCCCGCCCCGGCGCGGGCTCCGGGACTTGCTCCGGCGCTCGCGCTGGCGGTCGCGCCCTCCCGCGTCCGCTTCTGTGTCCCGGCGGCGGTGCAGCGTTGGACTCCGGGGACAATCACGCCCCTGGTCACGAGACGCCCGGGGGCTCCCTCCCCGACGCTCGTGATGGTGCGGGCTCGACGCCTCCTCCTGACGCCTGCTCCTCTGAGGACTCGACCCCGACCGCGATGGCTCGCGACGGTCGGACCCGGAGCCCCTCCCGATGTGGTCGCTGCCCCTCGAGGCTCGGCCCTTCTTGAGACCTCCCGCCTAGGCTGACGCGGGGGCGGTCTCCGTTGGTGCTGTGGCCGAGGCGCTCCGGGTTTGGGGCCTCCTCACGACCGGGGGCACGTCCGGCACGGAGCTCGACGAACCTCGGGCCTCCGGCGAGGCAGGGATTGGCGCCGCCTTCCGCGGCTGCGTCCTGCGCGACCCCTTCGCCGGGGGAACCTCCAGTATACCCTCCTGCACAGAGGAGTGGTCAGCCCGGACGTCGACGACCCCCGCGCGCCTCAAACGCGCATCCATCCCCTCGTCGTCACTCTCATGATCATCATCATCATCCTCTTCCTCCGAGCTCGAGGAGCTGAGCTCGGGGGACTCATCTCCAGGCTGCCGGTTGCGACGAGCCTTCGCCAGCCTCTGCTCCCGGGCCGAGCGACACAAGTTTTTGTTTTTCTCTTTCTTCTTTTTGGCATCCTTGTTCTCCTTGTCTTTCTGAGCAGAGAGGCGCCTCACCTGGGTATCCGCGGCGTCCTCCCTCACCGGGGGCCTCAACGTGAAGGACCGAGAATCAACCAGAAAGCAACCAGAGGGGGGGGTGAATGGGAGCTTCAAAATTTCCTTTCGGAAACTAGTAGCCACTGTCCCGAGAGTCACCCAAAAGGACAAACCCTAGAGCTTGCTAATGTCCACGACCCTAGATGTAGGGTGGATGCTTCCAAGAAGCACAGCGGGACACTACACAACTCTAGAAAGCCAACACAAAAGATGGAAATCAATTCCGACAGCGGACGAACAAACCGCGAATGAAACAGCGCAAAACAGTCACGACCGGACTCTGGTCAGCGTCCGGTCAGCAGGGACCGGACGTGTCCGGTCACACAAAAACCGATCTGGAACCTTACTGTTCCTGACCGGACTAACGAGCAAGGAGCGTCCTGTGGCAGAACCGTCCTGATTATAAGAGCTCAAGTATTATCTTAGCCAAATCCGTCTGACTTTGACTGATACTTGAACCCATACAACCCCGGTAGTCCGGAAATCTCGAAGGATTTCTAACACCATACATCATACAGGATCGCATCGTTCAAGGATTACATTCGTAAAGATACATCATAACGAAAACGAAACCAAATTTAAAATATCAGAGTGCGTATTTAAAACAGAGTTATTACAATACCGAGTTTAAAAGTGCGGAAGCTGAAATAGTTTAAAGCACGACCACTACACATGTGGTCCAAATAAAACATTGTTTGATAAACCAACTCACACAACTCACTCTTCCCTTTTTAGATAATGTGCCACTAGAAGTCTCAGACCAGCAAAAGAAAAAGGGAAGCTTATGGACGACCCTGCCCTGGGCCTACTCCTCATCACCTTCCACGGGGTAGAGGCAGTGCTTACAATAGCCAAAGTAGACCTGACCATCTGCAACAAACGGGATAAACCCTGAGTACGGGAATGTACTCAGCTAGACTTACCCGTCCAACTGAAAATAAAGACTCCAAGGGTATGCAAGGCTTTTGAGGTAGAGCTGTGATCTTTCAGTTGCGAAAAGCTTAATTTTAGATAAGAGGTAATTAATGATAATGATGAGCTGTCATTTTTAGACCTATTCCTTAATTCTAGGTTTTTCACCTGTACTAGAGCACTCACTTGAATCTACCAATCAATAATATAACCATATCCAATTGACTTATCCACATTTTAGTTGAACCTTTAAAACATCACATGGAGTTGTATCGTGGTGAAGCTCGCCATAGTTTCCCACTAACCGGGGGAGACGACGACTCGAATCGAATTCCAAATCAGCTGATGAAAGACCTTTAATACCAGCCCACACTTTCCCCGTCGGGTCCATGCATTGGGCAACCGCTCGATGCTTGTTCGTGGTGGTAATCGTCGCGGTTCAAGCACGGACCGCCCAATTGGAACCTGGCGATGGCCTCACGCGGCAGATCGCAATTTCCATACTAGAGGGCACGACACGGGTTGAGACCGGCCCGAACAGCTTCTAACCGGCTTTGGGGTCGATGATTACGGCACCGACATATCCCTAAGTAAAAGGGCGCGTTCAAAAATGAACGAGGGCCAACATCGATACAAACCTACACGATCCAACGAACGGACTGCCCCCAAGTTCCAACTTGGTGCCTTGCCTTCCAGTTGACCGTATTTCATTACTACTCAGGTTCTTTTCCACGATAGCAAATATAGCCAACCGTGATCCGGTAACTACCCATCAGGGTATTACGGGAACATCCTTAACTACTACTTTTATTAAGCAGGCTAAGCAATTCTACATTGTAATTAAATAACAGGATAACAAGGTAGATATTTAATCAATAACCAAGGAATGGTAATGCAGCAAGTAGGATTCATTCCAACTCCTAAACCTAATGCATCACAATATAAAAGGACTCAAGTAATTTAATTGTAAATAATAGGAGGCTTGGAATGCTCCGGGGCTTGCCTTGGGTGAAGACCGAGGCCTCGTGGGAGGGGCACTCGGGCAAGTTAGTGTCGCAGGCGGGGTCGGCTTCCTCGGCTTGCTGGAGCTCCGGGATCTGCTACTCGGCGTTTGCTTCTGGCTCCTGCTCGGGCTCCCGGAGTGTCGATCCTATTGCATGCGACGAATAATAAATAATTACAATGCGGGTGCAAGATGTGAAGGTATGAGAAAGAGCATTTCTTGCAAACCAACAAAACCAACTTGTTGAACCATTGAGGTAAATACTTATTTAATTCATAAAACAAAATCCATTTATTCACCCATTTCTTATTTAATAAATCAAAAGAAACTTAGGTTTGAACTGCAAGTGCATTTTCTAGACTCAGAAAAATCCACGAAAATTCCAGAAGGCAAACAACAGTTGTTGGACTCCACTGAACAAATTTCAGCCAAAAATAAAATACCGAACTACAGATACAAAAATGACAAGCAAACAGCCCAAAAAGGTACTTTGAACTACAACCCTACTGTAAAAGTGTGCACAACTCTATTTCATATTTTTCCCAGATTCTACTTCACATTTTATGCTTATCAAGAAAGTTCCATGAACAGAAACATTATATTATTTCTTACATGAATTTCTAAAGAAAAACACAAAAAAGCACCTTTGTAAAGCAACTTCATATTTCTTCACATAACAGATCATGCTTATATTTTTCTTAGCTTGGACATCATAAACAGAGACTATACAAATTTTCCTATATTTTATTTCAGCATATAAAACACCTTAACATTTATTCTAAGAAATCAGCCAAAAAGGACTTTAAACCATAACAGAAACTTTTTCCACATAAACAGTGCATCATATATCTTTCACAGATGTAAAACATGATAATAAACTTACACAAAATTTTCCAAGAATTAACTCAACCAGAAAACATACATAACCATTTATCTTAGCAAGAACATATAAACTGGAATAAATGAAAACAGTAAAATAAACTTCTGCCAAAAATACTTTCATATTTTTCCATGACAGATCTACTCACAAACAAGCTAACAAAACTGAAAGCACTCCATTTGAACTAACAAAACAGGATCTACAAAATAAACAAGCATTTACTAGAAATAGAAAAACATTTTGGAAAACGTTTTCTGGAAAACACTCGGCGCACGGAATAGGTGTGCGTTCGCTCGAGGCCCGGCTCGAACGTGACAGCGCCCGAGGGTTCGCTCGAGGCCTAGCTCGAGCGAGATGACGGAAACAAACGTCTGTCCGAGGCATGGCTCGGAGGCTCGGGCGAGACGGAAACAACCGCCCGTCCGAGGCCTGGCTCGAGGGCTCGGGCGAGACGGAAACAATCGTCCGTCCGAGGCCTGGCTCGAGGGCTCGGGCGAGACGGAAACAATCGCCCGTCCGAGGCCTGGCTCGAGGGCTCGGGCGAGACGGAAACAATCGCCCGTCCGAGGCCTGGCTCGAGGGCTTGGGCGAGACGGAAAGCAATCGCCCGTCCGAGGCCTGGCTCGAGGGCTCGGGCGAGACGGCTCGGGCGAGACGGAAAACAATCGCTCGTCCGAGGCCTGGCTCGAGGGCTCGGGCGAGACGGAAAACAGGGGAGAGGTTTGACCGTCGATTCCTCGCCGACGGTGAGGTCGCCAGCGGGGAAGCTAGGCTTGTGAACTCGACTCGACGAGGCGCATCGAGTGGTGTAGGTGGTTTGGCTAGCGCACGGCCGGAGCATGCCGGCGGCGAGCGGCGGCACACGGTGATGGCGGCAACGCGCGGCTACGCCGTTTCCGGTGGCGGCCGGAGAAATTGGGGGAGGCAAAAGCTCGAGTGAACCCTAAGGAGCAAAGCTACGGGGTTGGTTTGGCCCGGGTGGCTCCAGAGGAGCTTGGCCACGAGCGAGGTCCGCGGCGGCGCCCATGGTGCTCGGCCAGAGAGAAACGGGTGGTAGAAGACGGTAGCGTTGAGACTGGGTGGTGTTCTCACCTTGCCTTGGCTCGGTGAAGCTCGAGGATGAAGAAGAGGAGTCGGTGGAGCTCGGGTTGGGGAAGAACGACGTTGCGGCTCGGCGGTGGCGACTGACGGACCGAAAGAGGCGCTTCGTCCTCCGGCGGCGTCGGGGCTCGGTCGGGGATGGCGACGTGCGCACGGCGTGGGCACGGCGTAGGCGGAGAGGCTGGCGAGAGGGATTGGATGGTGGTGGTCGGGTGTGGCCGGAACGGTGGAGGGGAGTGATGGTGGTGAACGGTCGGCGAGAGTGGCGGATGCTTGCGCGTTCGTGGGAGCTGAGAGGGAGAGCGGGAGTGAGAGCGGGCGAGCTGGAATGGCAGTGGGGAGAGGGGAGTGCGGTGCGCTCGGGGTTTTGATCGGCTTGACCGGCCGGTGGTCGTGGCGGGGCCACGGCGGCGCGGTCGGCGAGGCAGCACGGGCGATGCCGTGCACGGCGAGCGGGCGCGGCAGGCGAGGCGAGCGGAGAGTGGCCGAGGAAGATAGCTTGCGTGCTCGGATGAGAGGGGATCGAGCGAGGATCCTCGGTAGGATACGGCGGCCACATGGCGGTTGCGGCCGGCGTACGGCACGGGCGTCAGGCGGGCGGCGGTGCGCGGCGAGCGCGCGGCGCGCGGGCGAGTGCGGGAGCGGGCTGGCGCGCGGGCACGGGCTAGCTGGGCCGAAAGGCCGAAAGGCCAGATGGGCCGAAAGGGTTGGCGCCGGGAAAAATCGTTTTTCTTTTTCTTTTTCCAAATTCTTTTCAAACTTTGACCATTCAAAACAGTTTCAAAACTCCAAACTAGGTTTTGACCCAAATATGAAAGTTGCTCAAAATAATTTTCTCTACAACTTTCATATAGGACACTTTTTCTGAAAACCATTTTTAAATCCTCCACAAAAATAAAGCCAGTTTTGCAACATAAACCATTTTCTTTGCCTCATTTTTTTTATCTGATAAACTATTTTGAACTAGGTCAAAAACTCCAACTCTATTTTATAAAACTCTTTGCCCAAGCAGAGATCCACTTAAATCATCGAGTCAAATAAAAATCCAAATCCAAATAAATAAACAAAAGACAAAAGCACTCTCATGCTCATGAAATGATGCAATGCATTGCTTATGCTTCTTAGTAGCTAATTGCAATTCCTAATGCAGTGCTTGACACTAGGGTGTCACAGCCCTTCCCCCTTAAAGAAATCTCGTCCTGAGATTTGAGTTACGTACCAATCTTTATAAAAAGCGGGGTAGTTTACGCGTAAGTACTCCTCTGTTTCCCAAGTTGCATCATTGGGTCCATGATTGCTCCAAAGAATCTTGTGAGTCTTCACTGTTCGGTGACGCGTTTCTCGGGTCTTGGTATCCAAAATCTCCTTGGGCAGCTCGTAGTACTCCAGATCCGATCTGATGGTGACGTCTGGAATCCGAACTTCTTCTTGTTCTGGAACTCGAAGACACTTCTTCAACTGTGATACGTGGAACACTGGGGAAACTGTGCTCATCTCTGGGGGTAACTGTACTTCGTATGCCACTTCTCCTTTCTTTGCTATGATCTGGTAAGGTCCCACATATCGAGGTGCTAGCTTCTTCTTAATTCCAAAACGTTGGACTTTTCTCATGGGTGAGACCTTAAGATACACATAGTCTCCTACTTGAAATTCCAAGGGTCTTCTTCGTGTGTCGGCATAACTCTTTTGTCTGGATTGTGCTACCTTAATGTGTTGCTATACTGTTTGCACAATCTCTTCCACATCCTTTACGTAATCTGACCCATAGAATCCTCGATCTCCTGACTCAACCCAATTTACTGGGGTTCTGCATCTTCGTTCATATAAAACTTCAAAAGGTGCCATCTTTATACTTTCCTGATAACTGTTGTTATATGAGAACTCGGCAAGGGGTAACCATTTTTCCCATGATTCTCCTGACGATAGAACACAAGCTCTTAGGATATCTTCCAGAATCTGATTCACTCTCTCCGTCTGTCCTGCAATTTGGGGGTGATAAGCGGAACTCCTTACCAACTTAGTTCCTAGTTCCTTGTGCAACTGTTCCCAAAAACGTGCTATGAACTGGGGTCCTCTATCAGAGACAATCCTTTTTGGAACTCCATTCAATCTCAAGATATTCTGAATATACAGGTCTGCATACTGATGAGGGCGGTGTGTAGTCTTAACTGGTATGAAGTGAGCCACTTTAGATAACCGATCTACGATTACCCAGATAGAATCATTTTCTTTTTGAGTAGTGGGAAGACCTATGATGAAATCCATACTAACTTCTTCCCATTTCCACTTTGGGATTGATAACGGTTGTAACAATCCGGCAGGTCTCAAGTGTATAGCTTTTATCCTGCAGCAGGTATCACATCTGGCGACATAGGCTGCTACTTCTTTCTTCATCTTTGACCACCAATACCTTGTTTTCAAATCCTGGTACATCTTACTGCTTCCTGGATGGATAGATAACTTTGATTTGTGAGCTTCATTCAGAATTCTTTCTTTCAGCTCGGTGTCTTTAGGAACAACCAACCTCTGATTATACCATAGAATTCCTTGTTCATCCGTTCTGAAGTTCAAAGAACTACTGGTTTCCAACCTCTTCTTAATCTGACAGATCTCTTCATCGGTCTTTTGTCTCTCGATGATGTCACTTTCCAAGGTACACTGAAGAGTGATGTTGTTCACCATAACGGGGTGCATAAGGTTAAATCTATCTTCCAAAAGTGGTTGTAGGGAGTTGCAATGAGTCTTGCGACTCAAGGCATCGGCTACAACGTTTGCTTTTCCGGGGTGGTAATGCACTTCAAGGTTATAATCCTTAATTAGCTCCAACCATCTTCTCTGCCTCATGTTCAACTCTGGCTGGGTGAAGATATATTTCAGACTTTTATGATCCGTGTACACATGACATAGATTTCCCATAAGATAATGCCTCCAAATCTTGAGTGCATGCACGACGGCTGCTAATTCCAAATCATGAGTGGGGTAATTCTCTTCGTGCGGTCTCAACTGACGAGAAGCATAGGCGATAACTTTTCCATTTTGCATGAGTACACATCCGAGTCCAATTTTGGATGCGTCACAAAACACATCAAAAGGTTCCTCCAAGTTTGGCTGAGCCAAAACAGGTGCGAATGTCAACAACGTTCGCAGAGTGCGAAAAGCCGCTTCACACTCTGTGGTCCATTCGAACTTCTTGTTTTTCTGCGTTAAACGGGTCATAGGCTTGGCTATTCTTGAAAAATCCGGAATAAACCGACGGTAGTATCCGGCCAAACCCAAAAAGCTGCGAACCTCAAAAACACTTGTGGGTGCTTCCCAATCCATAACCTCTTGTACTTTAGAAGGGTCTACAGAGATCCCTTCCTCTGAAAGGACGTGACCAAGAAAAGGTACCTTCTTCAACCAAAACTCACACTTGCTGAACTTAGCATACAACTTGTGCTCTCTAAGCCGGGTTAGAACGACTCGTAGATGCTCAGCATGATCCTTCTCATTTTCAGAGTATATCAAGATGTCATCGATGAATACTACAACAAACTTATCCAACTCTGGCATGAAGACCGAATTCATCAGGTACATGAAATGTGCCGGTGCATTGGTCAATCCAAAAGACATAACTAGATACTCATAGAGTCCGTATCTGGTGGAGAAAGCTGTTTTCGGTATATCTTCTCTCCTGATCTTAATCTGATGGTATCCTGACCTCAGGTCGATCTTAGAGAATACTTTCACCTTTGACAACTGATCAAACAAGACATCGATTCGGGGTAAGGGATATTTGTTCTTTATAGTTACGGCATTCAACGGTCTGTAATCCACACACATCCTTAAAGTTTTATCCTTCTTCTTCACAAAGATAGCGGGACATCCCCAAGGTGATGACCTAGGGCGTATCAAACCCTTATCCAAAAGTTCTTGCAACTGAACCTTAAGCTCTGCTAACTCTTTAGCGTGCATTCTATACGGTCTCCGGGATATGGGTGCTGTTCCAAGGATTAACTCTATAGCAAACTCCACATCCCTATCTGGCGGTAGTCCAGGCAACTCATCAGGAAAAACATCCGGAAACTCACACACTAAAGGGATTTCAGCTATCTGCTTTGCCGTGACATTGAACAACACTCCGATCTCATGGGGGTTTCGGGGTAACTTGAACCGAAAGGTAGACCCATTCCTGGGACTAACCATGGATACAACTCTTTCTGCGGTGTCTAGATTAACCTTCCAGAGTTTCATCCAACCCATACCCAAAATTACATCCAGACCTAGACCAGGAATGACTATGGGGTCCACTATGGCCTGTTTATTCCCAAAGGTCATTTCCACTCCTTTAGCCATTTTACGCGCGGAGAGAACAGCTCCGGCGGAACTTATCTGATATCCCCGGTCTAACTCTATCAACTCAAGATTACTTCTTATAACAAAATTCTCACTTATGAAAGAATGCGATGCTCCAGAATCAAACAACACAACTGCGGGGCATTGATTAACAAGAAACGTACCCGCGGTGACAGGCTCTCCTTCTGGCACTTCTTCCACGGTGGTGTGATGCACATGACCCGTACAAGGTGGGGGCTGAGTGTACTGCTTCTTTGGGCGAGGGCACTGATGTGACAGATGTCTAGTCTGACCACAATTATAGCATGGACCAATCACGTACGGGGTCTTGGGACCTCCTGCACTTCCTGCTTTGTTCTTATTCTGCATCATGGGGGCGGTGTAGGGCTTCTGATAACTAGGACGGGGACGGTTGGTGGTGATCTTCCTCTGTGGGGGTCGGTATCTTGCTCTTGTGACAGGCGGGTGATATGGGGCGCGTGCTCCGAAAGGGGTCCTCTGCTGGGATGAACCTCCTTCATTTGCACGACGGCGCGTCTCTGTCGCTAGCCGGCTGTCATTGGCCTCTTGATTTAGGCAGTCGCTGACGAAGTCACTGAAGGTGGTGCGGTGACTGTTGCCCATCTTGGAAAGCATGGCGGCACTCATGCCACGTTTGAAGCTTGCGATCTTCTTGGCCTCAGTATCAACAAAGTCTGGGGCGTAGCGAGCTAGGTTGTTGAAACTGTGGAGGTACTCGAACATAGACCTAGTTCCCTGGGATAACCTCATGAACTCTGCGACCTTCATTTCCATCAGACCACTAGGGATGTAATGGTTGCGCATGGCGGTGGAGAACTGATCCCAAGTGACACGTGCATTTGCAGGCAAGGATGCACGGTACTGGGCCCACCACAAACCTGCGGGTCCTTCCAACATGTGGGTGGCGTACTCCGCCTTGAGCTCTTTTGTCAGACGAAGCAGACGGAACTTCTGAGTGATGGAGTTGGGCCATTCATCAGCTTCGAGCGGTTCGGTGGCTTCCTTGAACACAAGAGGACGAGTGTCCAAGAAGTCACGGTAGGAGCTGTACTGGTTGGGCTCCGGGCCTTGACGTTGATGATGCTGCTGTGCAGTGTTGTTAGCGATATTGCGGAGGGTGGCCTCCATGTGCCTCTGCATTTCCTCCATATTCCTTTGGCTACCCAAGAACTGGCCAAAGAACGCTTCCGGCGTCATCGGCGGCGGTGGGGGAGGTGGCAGATTCTCCTCCTGTCCTGCTCCCTGCCCACGTTGGCTGCGAGTGTGTGCCGGCATCTGCATATCCCATTGATAAGCAATCATTAGGTGATGTTACATCGATCATGAATAAATACTGCGTTGTACATAATTCGAAAATTTAGCACACGACCAAGTATAATTACTCATTTCCATACAACATCACAAAACAATCGCTCAAAATTAGACATGCAAACGACGGATTTCCATAAAAGGTGCCGGATCGAAGTCTCGACTTTGTCCAAAATCTTACATGCCATCAAACATTTTAAACATAAAACTAGCACATGTGTAGGGTGTTACATCACTTAGCGAGCAAGCTCAAGCTATACAAAAGAAAACGATCTCTAACAAGCTAGCGCTCAGGGGTCTCCAGCGGCGGGTGCAGCGTCCTCTGGTGGGGCGTCGGGACCAAGGACCTCTCCGTCCTGGGGATCCGGGACCTCAGCTGCTGGGGCGGCGGCCTCCTGCGCGGCGTGATGCATCTGATGGACGGCCTCGTGGAGCTGGTCGATGTAGGCCTGCTGTCCATGGATCTGCTGAATCAGGAGGTGGGCTCCCTCTCTAAGCTGGTCGAGCGCGGTGCGGGCCTCTTCCCTCTGAAGAGCGGTAGTCAGGTACATCTGCTCTGCAACTGTCCTGGCAGTGGACTGTGCTGCTGCTGTGGTGCGGGCGTCGTCGCGCTCCAGAGTGAGCTGCTGAATCCTCTCCTGCAGACGAGTAACCTCAGCGTCAAAGTCCTCCTGTAGCTTCCTCTTGCTCTGGTAGGTGGCGGTGAGGGTGAAGGACACGCTCTCAAGAGTGCGCTCCAAACTCTCACATACACCTAGCAAAGCTCCAGTGGCGCTCATCGCAGGTGTCTCACAGTAGAACCTCTCCTCTGGGCTCCCTGTCAAGACTGACTCCGAAGTCTGCTTCCAACGCAATGGGAAAAGTGATCCACGGGGAAACACTCCTACCATCGCACTTGCCAGGTCGGCGGGGAAGCGAGCGATGATATCCTTCAGCACTAGGTATGCTGCCCTGTTGGCTCCATCCTTGGCACAAGTGCCTCTGGTGATCTCCGTCCACCCTGTCCAGTGAGGCTTGGCAGGCAAAGCTTTGACCTTGATCTCCACCATGACCAAGGAATCCTGCTCGTATATCTCCTTCTACCATGAGTACCTGGGCTCCTGTCCTTCCTCATAGCCCACGGCCTGCAGAATCCTCCAAAGGATAGTCGGCAACCCGAAGTAGGACAAGAACGCCTTCCGGGTCAGCTTGGTGGCCAAGCGGTGACGCGGAACTCCTCTGCCTCCGGTGGCCTTGCAAGCAGTCAGCTTAGACCGGGCCATCTGTAGAACAAAAGGGTTTTGAACTCTCGTGAGACGGATATTAAGTTGGCAAATTTTATAGAAAAGAGACAACTTTTAATTTAAGGGGAGGTAATGTAAATGCATGAATTTAAACATGATGCATGATCGTACTTACGTTCTCACTCACTAATATGACTCGTAAGTCCTAACGTTCTAGTCGGTGGCAAGAACGATCTCTCATGCGTTATCTACACGTTCTACTCGTTCGCATAGTTAGTGTACCTGCAGAAGATTCATTTCAGCCCAAAGAAATTCCCAATGATAAAACAATTGAGTATTGGCCAATATGCGCAAAATACATAGAAGACAACACTAAACACCATGCACCAACATAGAAAACACCCTTGAAAACATTGATACCCTCGTATGTGTCCGCGTGGAGCTCGCACATACTTGGTATAAGAACTCTCACCTAGACCGACGGTTGGACGGTCATGCTCTCATATCTCACAAAATCATTTTATGCATGTTTTCGCGATCGACGCATTCTCTTTTCCCCGAGAATGGACCAGCAAATAAAGATCCAGCATGAAGCAAAACCTTGAACCCTGTTAGCAGTTAAGCAACCTGAATCCTAGTATAGGGCTTAAGGACAAGACTGGGCACACTTAGTAATTGAAAATAGTTTTGAAATACCCATTTAGTTCAAAAATAGCTCTTCTACGGAGGTAATCACTTGAACCATGCTCCGATACCAAGCTGTGGCGGAACCGTCCTGATTATAAGAGCTCAAGTATTATCTTAGCCAAATCCGTCTGACTTCGACTGATACTTGAACCCATACAACCCCGGTAGTCCGGAAATCTCGAAGGATTTCTAACACCATACATCATACAGGATCGCATCGTTCAAGGATTACATTCGTAAAGATACATCATAAAGAAAACAAAACCGAATTTAAAATATCAGAGTGCGAATTTAAAACAGAGTTATTACAATACCGAGTTTAAAAGTGCGGAAGCTGAAATAGTTTAAAGCACGACCACTACACATGTGGTCCAAATAAAACATTGTTTGATAAACCAACTCACACAACTCACTCTTCCCTTTTTAGATAATGTGCCACTAGAAGTCTCAGACCAGCAAAAGAAAAAGGGAAGCTTCTGGACGACCCTGCCCTGGGCCTACTCCTCATCACCTTCCACGGGGTAGAGGCAGTGCTTACAATAGCCAAAGTAGACCTGGCCATCTGCAACAAACGGGATAAACCCTGAGTACGGGAATGTACTCAGCTAGACTTACCCGTCCAACTGAAAATAAAGACTCCAAGGGTATGCAAGGCTTTTGAGGTAGAGCTGGGATCTTTCAGTTGCGAAAAGCTTAATTTTAGATAAGAGGTAATTAATGATAATGATGAGCTGTCATTTTTTAGACCTATTCCTTAATTCTAGGTTTTTCACCTGTACTAGAGCACTCACTTGAATCTACCAATCAATAATATAACCATATCCAATTGACTTATCCACATTTTAGTTGAACCTTTAAAACATCACATGGAGTTGTATCGTGGTGAAGCTCGCCATAGTTTCCCACTAACCGGGGGAGACGGCGACTCGAATCGAATTCCAAATCAGCTGATGAAAGACCTTTAATACCAGCCCACACTTTCCCCGTCGGGTCTATGCATTGGGCAACCGCTCGATGCTTGTTCCTGGTGGTAATCGCCGCGGTTCAAGCACGGACCGCCCAATTGGATCCTGGCGATGGCCTCACGCGGCAGTTCGCAATTTCCATACTAGAGGGCACGACACGGGTTGAGACCGGCCCGAATAGCTTCTAACCGGCTTTGGGGTCGATGATTACGGCACCGACATATCCCTAAGTAAAAGGGCGCGTTCAAAAATGAACGAGGGCCAACATCGATACAAACCTACACGATCCAACGGACGGACTGCCCCCAAGTTCCAACTTGGTGCCTTGCCTTCCAGTTGACCGTATTTCATTACTACTCAGGTTCTTTTCCACGATAGCAAATATAGCCAACCGTGATCCGGTAACTACCCATCAGGGTATTACGTGAACATCCTTAACTACTACTTTTATTAAGCAGGCTAAGCAATTCTACATTGTAATTAAATAACAGGATAACAAGGTAGATATTTAATCAATAACCAAGGAATGGTAATGCAGCAAGTAGGATTCATTCCAACTCCTAAACCTAATGCATCACAATATAAAAGGACTCAAGTAATTTAATTGTAAATAATAGGAGGCTTGGAATGCTCCGGGGCTTGCCTTGGGTGAAGACCGAGGCCTCGTGGGAGGGGCGCTCGGGCAAGTTAGTGTCGCAGGCGGGGTCGGCTTCCTCGGCTTGCTGGAGCTTCGGGATCTGCTGCTCGGCGTTTGCTTCTGGCTCCTGCTCGGGCTCCGGGAGTGTCGATCCTATTGCATGCGACGAATAATAAATAATTACAATGCGGGTGCAAGATGTGAAGGTATGAGAAAGAGCATTTCTTGCAAACCAACAAAACCAACTTGTTGAACCATTGAGGTAAATACTTATTTAATTCATAAAACAAAATCCATTTATTCACCTTTTTCTTATTTAATAAATCAAAAGAAACTTAGGTTTGAACTGCAAGTGCACTTTTCTGGACTCAGAAAAATCCACAAAAATTTCAAAAGGCAAACAACAGTTGTTGGACTCCACTGAACAAATTTCAGCCAAAAATAAAATACCGAACTACAGATACAAAAATGACAAGCAAACAGCCCAAAAAGGTACTTTGAACTACAACCCTACTGTAAAAGGGTGCACAACTCTATTTCATATTTTTCCCAGATTCTACTTCACATTTTATGCTTATCAAGAAAGTTCCATGAACAGAAACATTATATTATTTCTTACATGAATTTCCAAAGGAAAACACAGAAAAGCACCTTTGTAAAGCAACTTCATATTTCTTCACATAACAGATCATGCTTACATTTTTCTTAGCTTGGACATCATAAACAGAGACTATACAAATTTTTCCATATTTTATTTCAGCATATAAAAACACCTTAACATTTATTCTAAGAAATCAGCCAAAAAGGACTTTAAACCATAACAGAAACTTTTTCCACATAAATAGTGCATCATATATCTTTCACAGGTGTAAAACATGATAATAAACTTACACAAAATTTTCCAGGAATTAACTCAACCAGAAAACATACATAACCATTTATCTTAGCAAGAGCATATAAACTGGAATAAATGAAAACAGTAAAATAAACTTCTGCCAAAAATACTTTCATATTTTTCCTTGACAGATCTACTCACAAACAAGCTAACAAAACTGAAAGCACTCCATTTGGACTAATAAAACAGGATCTACAAAATAAACAAGCATTTACTGGAAATAGAAAAACATTTTGGAAAACGTTTTCTGGAAAACACTCGGCGCACGGAATAGGTGTGCGTTCGCTCGAGGCCCGGCTCGAACGTGACAGCGCCTGAGGGTTCGCTCGAGGCCTAGCTCGAGCGAGATGACGGAAACAAACGTCTGTCCGAGGCATGGCTCGGAGGCTCGGGCGCAGACGGAAACAATCGCCCCGTCCGAGGCTGGCTTGAGGGCTCGGACGAGACGGAAACAATCGCCCGTCCGAGGCCTGGCTCGAGGGCTCGGGCGAGACGAGAAGCATCGCCCGTCCGAGGCCTGGCTCGAGGGCTCGGGCGAGACGGCTTTGGGCGAGACGGAAACCAATCGCCCGTCCGAGGGCCTGGCTCGAGGGCTCGGGCGAGACGGAAAACAGGGGAGAGGTTTGACCGTCGATTCCTCGCCGACGGTGAGGGTCGCCGGCAGGGAAGCTAGGCTTGTGAACTCGACTCGACGAGGCGCATCGAGTGGTGTAGGTGGTTTGTCTAGCGCACGGCCGGAGCATGCCGGCGGCGAGCGGCAGCGCACGGTGATGGCGGCAACGCGCGGTTACGCCGTTTCCGGCGGCGGCCGGAGAAATTGGGGGAGGCAAAAGCTCGAGTGAACCCTAAGGAGCAAAGCTACGGGTTGGTTTGGCCCGGGTGGCTCCAGAGGAGCTTGGCCACGAGCGAGGTCCGCGGCGGCGCCCATGGCGCTCGGCTGGAGAGAAACGGGTGGTAGAAGACGGTAGCGTTGAGACTGGGTAGTGTTCTCACCTTGCCTTGGCTCGGTGAAGCCTCGAGGATGAAGAAGAGGAGTCGGTGGAGTCGGGTTGGGGAAGAACGGCGTTGCAGCTCGGCGGTGGCGACTGACGGACCGAAAGAGGCGCTTCGTCCTCCGGCGGCGTCGGGGCTCGGTCGGGGATGGCGACGTGCGCACGGCGTGTGCACGGCGTAGGCGGAGATGCTGGCGAGAGGGATTGGATGGTGGTGGTCGGGTGTGGTCGGAACGGTGGAGGGGAGTGATGGTGGTGAACGGTCAGCGAGAGTGGCGGATGCTTGCGCGTTCGTGGGAGTGGGGAGAGGGGAGTGCGGTGCGCTCGGGGTTTTGATCGGCTTGACCGGCCGGTGGTCGTGGCGGGGCCACGGCGCGCGGCGGCGAGGCAGCGCGGCGATGCCGTGCACGGCGAGCGGGCGCGGCAGGCGAGGCAAGCGGAGAGTGGCCGGGGAAGATAGCTTGCGTGCTCGGATGAGAGGGGATCGAGCGAGGAGTGGCCGGCGAGGA
>CM019822.1:52241486-52260403 GCA_009763385.1 Coix lacryma-jobi var. lacryma-jobi | reverse complement strand
CGATAAGACCAACAGCCGATTCGAACGATCGGCTCTCGGAGCAATTTTTTGAAAAGAATCACTGATGGTAATGGAGAAAGTCGAGACCAAGTTTCGTGTCGGCTGATAAGGATAAAGTTTTGATGGTGAAGCCGAAATAAGACCAATACGTGCGAATTTTGATCCCGAGCATGTTTTGAAGTTAATGGACTTTTGAAAGAATTCTGCTTATTTCTCCATTTCTAAGCTTAAGAAAGATCAGAAAGAATTTGTATAAGGTGATGTACAACAGAAGCTTTTGATGAAATTGAAGGATATATGAAGGCACTTCCACAACTTGGTGATCGTTTCAAGTTGTACGTGACAGTCGATAGCCTTACAGTAGGATCGGCCCTTATACAAAATTTAAAGGAAAAGTGATAGCTTGTTTTAGCCGAAAATGTTAGACCCACAGACGGGTATTCGGCTATGAATATTTTTGTGTTGCTTATGTATCGAAGCTTCGACATTAGTTAAAAGCCGAACGCATGGTAATTGTATGTAAGGCGGATTCAAGAATGTTTGTATACAAAGATAGTCGATGCAAAGCATCGCCTTTAGTAGAAAAAATGTTCCAAGAATTTAAGTTATAGCCGATATTGTTTATATCGCCTTTGGTACAAGAATATTCGTGACCCTGGTAGCCCTAGCATTTTTCAAGTTAGCAGGTCTATCGGGAGAAGAGAAAGGTGAAGAGCGGTAAGTAAGATGCCGGGCGACATGACATGTCAAAAACGAGATCTAATTGGCTAAGATGACGTCATGTGTTCGGGAAACGTTTTCTCTGAAGGGATGTTGCAATCAGGAAAATCACTGAGAGGTGAAAATGGAATTATTCAGGGAAGAACAAGTTTCATATGTTAAAAACTTCATTCACAGATCTGTCCTAGTACAAACTACCCTTGGAATAATTTGTTCATAACAGACTGTGGATCAGTAGTTTCAGCAATGGCAGCGGCATGATCATCGTAATCTTCGATACCTTCCATTTCATCCAGGTATTCACCTGCGAAGCCGACTGGCAGAAAGGAGTAGTCCTCTTTGGTCCAAAAACTCATTGCCGCTATGTGACACCCTAGTGTCAAGCACTGCATTAGGAACTTCATTAGCTACTAAAGGAGCATAAGCAATGCATTGCATCATTGCATGTGCATATGAGTGCTTGTTGCCTTTTGTTTAGTTATTTGGCTTTCTTTATGTAGAGGATTTAAAAATGGTTTTCAGAAAAGTGTCTTATATGAAGGTTGTAGAGAAAATGTTTTGAGCAACTTTTGTATTTTGGTCAAAACCTAGTTTGGAGTTTTTGAACTGTTTTTGAGTGGTCAAAGTTTGAAAGAATTTGGAAAAAGAAAAAGGAAAACGTTTTTTTTTCCCAGTGCCACCCCTTTCGGCCCATCTGGCCTTTCGGCCCAGCCTCGCCGCGCGCGCGCGCGCGCGCGTGACGCCGCTGACGGCCGCGCCTTACGCCGGCCGCAACCGCCGCGTGGCGGCACGCCTCTGCCGAATCCTCCTCGCCCGCTCCCCGCGAGATCTTTGCTCACCCGATCACGCCCCAATCCGCCTCGCGCCCTCGCCCGCTCCGCGCTCGCCTCGCCGACCCGCCGCTGCTGCCGCGGCGTGCTCGCGACCCCGTCGTCCTTCCCTTCGCCTCCCCCGACCACCGGCCGGTCAAGCCGATCAAAACCTCGAGCGCACCGCACTCCTCTCCCCACTGCCATTTCACTCGCCCGCTCTCACTCTCGCTCTCTCCCTCACTCTCCCACGAAACACGCCGAACACCTCCCCCGCTCGCCGCGACCATCACCGCATAAGCCCCCCCGTGTTCCGGCCTCACCGGAGCACCACCACCCGATTCGTCTCGCACACCACTCCGTCTACACCTCAGACACCCGGTGCTCCCGCTTGCACCACCTCTCGAGCCCCACCAACGCCGGAGATCGGAGAGCGCCGCCGCGGACGCCATCACCACCGCTGAGCCCGCGACGCTGTTCCTCCTCCGCGACCCGGCACCACTGCCCCTCTTCTTCATCCTCGACCTTCACCGAGTCAAGGCAAGGTAAGAACACCGACGAGCTTCAACGCTACCCTCTCCTATCGCACTCTTCTCCCCGGCCGAGCGCCATGGGCGCCGCCGCAGACCTCGCTCGTGGCCAGGCTCCTCTGGAGCCACCCGAGCCAAACCAACCCCGTAGCTTTGCTCCTTAGGGTTCACTCGAGCTTTTGCCTCCCCAATTTCACACGGCGACCGCCGGAGACGGCGTAGTCGCGCGTCACCGCCGCCGCCGTCCGTACGCTGCCGCTCGCCGCCGGCACACTCCGGCCATCCGCTAGCCAAACCACCTACACCAATCGATGCGCCTCGTCGAGGTGAGTTCACAAGCCTAGCTTCCCCGCCGGCGACCTCACCAACGACGAGGAATCGACGGTCAAACCTCTCCCCTGTTTTCCGTCTCGCCCGAGCCCTCGAGCCAGGCCTCGGACGGGCGTGTGTGTTTCCGTCTCGCCCGAGCCCTCGAGCCAGGCCTCGGACGGGCGTGTGTGTTTCCTCCGCCTCGCCCGAGCCAGGCCTCGGACGGGCGTTATGTTTCCTCTCCGTCTCGCCCGAGCCTCGAGCCAGGCCTCGGACGGGCGTGTATGTTTCCGTCTCGCCCGAGCCCTCGAGCCAGGCCTCGGACGGGCGTGTGTGTTTCCGCCTCGCCCGAGCCCTCGAGCCAGGCCTCGGACGGGCGTTTGTTTTCCCGTCTCGCCCGAGCCCTCGAGCCAGGCCTCGGACGGACTAGTTGTCCGTCTCGCCCGAACTCGGCCTCGAGCGAACCCTCGGCCGCGGTCTCGTTCGAGCCAGGCCTCGGCCGATCCCCTACCGCCGTGCGTGCGCTCGAGCCAGGGTGGGTTCCCGTTGACCCACGGCCCCCCGCGTCAGCCACTCTGGTGCGTCCATGGACCGGTTGCACGTAGCCAGCCGGGAGAAATTCAAATGTTTTTCTTTTAGTTTTATTTCCAGATGCTTGTTATTTTTGTACAGCATGATTTATAAGTCCAAATGGAGTACTTTCAGTTTTGTTGGCTTGTTTATGAGTAGATCTATCATGGAAAAGTATGAATGTATTTTTTGATAGCAGTTATTTTACTGTTTTCATTTATTTCCTTGTACATGCTTTTGTTGGGATAAATGGAATTAAGTGTTTTCTGATGGAGTTAATTCATGGGAAAATTGTATAGGTTCTTTGTTATTTTGGTGCCTGTGAAAATTATATGAAGTACTATTCTTATGAAAGAGTTCCTGTTATGGTTAAAAGTTCCTTTTTGCTGATTTCTTAGAAAAAGTGTTAAGGTATTTTATAGTTAAAATAAAATATGGGAAATTTTGTGCAGTCTCTGTATGCCATGAAGAGTCTAAGAAAATATAAACCTGATCTGTTTTATGGAAAGTTGTAGTTGCTTTACAACTGTGCTTGTCTGTGTTTATCTTTGGAAATTCCTGTAAGAAATAATACAATGTTTCTGTTCATGGAACTTTCTTGATAACATAAAATGTGAAGTAGAATCTGGAAAAATATGAAATAGAGTTGTGCACCCTTTTACAGTAGGGTTGTAGTTCAAAGCACCTTTTTGGGCAGTTTGCTTGTCATTTTTGTATCTGCAGTTCTATAGTTTATTTTTGGCTGAAACTTGTTCAGTAGAGTCCAGCAAGTGTTGTTTACTTTCTGGAATTTTTGTGGATTTTTGTGAGTCCAGAAAGATGCACTTGCAGTTCAATCAGAGTTTCTTTTTGGTTAAATTAAATAAGAAAAAGAGTGAATAACCAGATTTTGTTTTACGAAATAATTAAGTAATTACCTCAATGTCAAAAGTGGTTCAACAAGTTGACTTTGTTGGTTTGCAAGAATTATTCTTTTCATGTCACCTTCATCTTGCACCGCATTTATTAAATATTATTCATCGCACGCAATAGGATCGACCCCGCCGGAGCCCCACCAAGAGCAGGAGCTAAACGCCGAGCCGGAGATCCAGGAGCTGCAGCAGCAGCCAGAGGAAGTCGACCCCGTCCACGACCCTAACTTACCTGAGTGCCCCTCTCACGAGGCAGCAGTCTTCACTCAGGCAAGCCCCGGAGCATATTAAGCCTCCTATTTTTTGCAATTAAGATTACTTGAGTCCTTTTATATTGTGATGCATTAGGTCTAGGAGTTGAAATGAATCCTACTTGCTGCATTACCATTCCTTGGTTATTGATTAATATCTACCTTGTTATCCTGTTATTTAGTTACAATGTAGAATTGCTTAGCCTGCTTAATAAAAGTGGTAGTTAAGGATGTTTCCGTAATACCCGGATGGGTATTTACCGGATCACGGTTGGCTATATTTGCTATCGTGGAAAAGAACCTGAGTAGTAATGAAATACGGTCAACGGGATGGCAGGCACAAGTTCGGAAACTTGGGGCAGTCCATCCGTTGGATCGTGTAGGTTTGTATCGATGTTGGCCCTCGTTCATTTTTGAACGCGCCCTTTTACTTAGGGATATGTCGGTGCTGTAATCATCGACCCTAAAGCCGGTTAGAAGCTGTTCGGGCCGGTTTCAACCCGTGTCGTGCCCTCTAGTACGGAAGTTGCGATCTGCCGCGTGAGGCCATCGCCAGACTCTGATTGGGCGGTCCGTGCTTTGAACCGCGACGATTACCACCACGAACAAGCGTCGAGCGGTTGCCCAATGCATGGACCCGACGGGGAAAGTGTGGGCTGGTATTAAAGGTCTTTCATCATGATTTGGAATTCGATTCGAGTCGCCGTCTCCCCCGGTTAGTGGGAAACTATGGCGAGCTTCACCACACGATACAACTCCATGTAATGATAAAGGTTCAACTAAAATGTGGATAAGTCAACTGGATATGGTTATATTATTGAGTGGTAGATTCAAGTGAGTGCTCTAGTACAGGTGAAAAACCTAGAATTAAGGAATAGGTCTAAAAATGGCAGCTCATCTTTATCCTAATTACTTCCTATCTGAACTTGAGCTTCTCGCAACTAAAAGATCCCAGCTCCACCCGAAAAGCCTTGCATACCCTTGGTGTCTTTATTTTCAGTTGGACGGGTAAGTCTAGCTGAGTACATTCCCGTACTCAGGGTTTATCCCGTTTGTTGCAGATGGCCAGGTCTACTTTGGCTATTGTAAGCACTGCCTCTACCCGGTGGAAGGTGATGAGGAGTAGGCCCAGGGCAGGGTCGTCCAGAAGCTTTCCCCTTTTCTTTTGCTGGACCAAGACTACTAGTGGCACATTATCTTTAAGGGAGGAGTGAGTTGTGTCGAGTGGATTTATCAAAACAATGAAGTTTTATTTGGACCACATGTGTGGTGGTCGTGTTTCAAACTATTTCAGCTTCCGCACTTTAAACTCGGTATTGTAATAACTCCATTTTAAATTCGCACTCTGATATTTTAAATTCGGTTTCGTTTTCGTTATGATGTATCTTTACGAATGTAATCCTTGAACGATGCGATCCTGCTTGATGTATGGTGTTAGAAATCCTTCGAGATTTCCGGACTACCGGGTTTGTATGGGTTCAAGTATCAGTCGAAGTCAGACGGATTTGGCTAAGATAATACTTGAGCTCTTATAATCAGGACGGTTCCGCCACAGCTTGGTATCGGGGCATGGTTCAAGGGATTACCCTAGTAAAGAGTTATTTTCGAACTAAATGGGTATTTCAAAACTTTTTTGAAACTATTTTCAATTACTAAGTGTGCCCAGTCTCGTCCTTAAGCCCTATACTAGGATTCAGGTGGCTTAACTGCTAACAGGGTTCAGGGATTTGTTCATGCTGGATCTTTATTTGCTGGTCCATTCTCGAGGGAAAAGAGAATGTGTCGATTGCGAAAACATGCATAAATGATTTTGTGAGATATGAGAGCATGACCGTCCAACCGTCGGTCTAGGCAAGGGATTCTTATACCAAGTATGTGCGAGCTTTACGCGGACACATATGAAGGTATCAATGATTTTAAGGGTGATTTCTATTGGTGCATGGTGTTGTGTTGACCTTTATGTATTTTTGCGCATACTGGTCAATACTGAATTGTTTTATCATTGGGAATTTCTTTGGGCTGAAATGAATCTCTCTGCAGGTACGCTAACTATGCGATCGAGTAGAACGTGTAGTTAACGCATGAGAGATCGTTCTTGCCACCGACTAGAACGTTAGGACTTACGAGTCATTATTAGTGAGTGAGAACGTAAGTACGATCATCATCATGTTTATATAATGCATTTACATTACCTCCCCTTAATTTAAAAGTTGTCTCTTTTGTTATAAAATTTGCCAACTTAATATCCGTCTCACGAGAGTTCGAAACCCTTTGTTTCTACAGATGCCCGGACCAAGTTGACTGCTCGCAAGGCCACCGGAGGCAGAGGAGTTCCGCGTCATCGCTTGGCCACCAAGCTGACCCGGAGGACGTTCCTGACCTACTTTGGGTTGCCGACGATCCTTTGGAGGATTTTGCAGGCAGTGGGTTATGAGGAAGGACAGAGCCCAAGTACTCCTGGCAGAAGGAGATCTACGGGCAGGATTCCCTGGTTATGGTAGAGATCAAGGTCAAAGCCTTGCCTGCCAAGCCGCACTGGAGGATGGACTGAGATCACCAGAGGCACTTGTGCCAAGGATGGAGCCAACAGGGCAGCATACCTAGTGCTGAAGGATATCATCGCCCGCTTCCCCGCCGACCTGGCAAGTGCGATGGCAGGAGTGTTTCCCCGTGGATCACTTTTCCCATTGCGCTGGAAGCAGACTTCAAGTCAGTCTTGACAGGGAGCCCAGAGGAGAGGTTCTACTCTGTGAGACGCCTGCGTGAGCGCCACCGGAGCTTTGTTGGGTGTATGTGAGAGTTTGGAGCACACTCTCGAGAGCGTGTCCTTCACCCTCACCGCCACCTACCAGAGCAAGAGGAAGCTTCAGGAGGACTTCGACGCTGAGGTTGCTCGTCTGCAGGAGAGGATTCAGCAGCTCACTCTGGAGCGTGACGACGCCCGCACCACAGCAGCAGCACAGTCCACTGCCAGGACAGTTGCAGAGCAGATGTACCTGACTACCGCTCTTCAGAGGGATGAGGCCCACACCGCGCTCGACCAGCTCAGAGAGGGAGCCCACCTGTTGATACAGCAGATACACGGACAGCAGGCCTATATCGACCAGCTCCACGAGGCCGTCCATCAGATCACACACGCCGCGCAGGAGGCCGCCGCCCCAGCAGCTGAGGTCCCGGATCCCCAGGACGGAGAAGTCCTTGGTCCCTGACGCCCACCAGAGAGGATCATGCTGACGAGCCGATGATCGACGTCGACGCATAGCCGCTGCATCCGCCGCTGGAGACGTCTGAGCGCTAGTTCTCTAGGTAGGAGACGTTTTTCTTTTGTATAGCTTGAGCTTGCTCGCTAAGTGATGTAACACCCTACACATGCTAGTGTTATGTTTAAAATGGTTGATGGCATGTAAGCTTTTGGACAAAGTCCGGACTTCGATCCGGCACCTTTATGGAAATCCGTCGTTTGCGTGTCTAATTTTTGAGCGATTATTCTGTGACGTTGTATGGAATGAGTAATTATACTTGGTCGTGTGCTAAATTTTCGAATTATGTACAGCGCAGTATTTTATTCATGATCGATGTAACATCGCCTAATGATTGCTTAATAATGGGATATGCAGATGCCGGCACACACTCGCAGCCAACGTGGGCAAGGGGCAAGACAGGAGAATCTGCCACATCCCCCACCCCCCCCACCGCCGCCGATGACGCCGGAAGCGTTCTTTGGCCAGTTCTTGGGCAGCCAAAGGAATATGGAGGAAAGCAATGGCAGATGCCATGGAGGCCACCCTTCGCAATATCGCTAACAACACTGCACAACAGCATCATCAACGTCAAGGTCCGGAGCCCAACCAGTACAAGCTCTTACCGTGACTTCTTGGACACTCGCCCTCTTGTGTTCAAGTAAGCCACCGAACCGCTCGAAGCTGATGAATGGCTCAACTCCATCACCCAGAAGTTTCGTCTGCTTCGTCTGACGGAAGAGCTCAAGGCAGAGTACGCGCCCACATGTTGGAAGGACCCGCCGGTTTGTGGTGGGCCCAGTACCGTGCATCCTTGCCAGTAAATGCACGTACCACTTGGGATCATTCTCCACCGCTATGCGCAACCACTACATCCCTAGTGGACTGATGGAAATGAAGGTTGCAGAGTTCATGAGGTTATCCCAGGAGACTAGGTCTATGTCCGAGTACCTCCACAGCTTCAACAATCTGGCCCGCTATCCCCAGATTTTGTGGACACTGAGGCCAAAAGATTGCAAGTTTCAAGCGTGGCATGAGTGCCACCATGCTATCAAAGATGGGTAACAGTCACCGCACCACTTTCAGTGACTTCGTCAGTGACTGCCTGAATCAAGAGGCCAATGACAGCGGCTAGCAGCAGAAACACACGCCGCCGTGCAAATGAAGGAGGTTCGTCCCAGCAGAGGACCCCTTTTGGAGCACGCGCCCCTTATCCGCCCGCCTGTCGCAGGAGCACGATATCGTCCCCCACAGAGGAAGATCACCACCCAACCGTCCCCGTCCTAGCTTCCAGAAGCCGTACACACCGCCCCCATGATGCAGAACAAGAATAAGGCAGGAAGTGCAGCAGGATCCAAGACCCCATATGTGATTGGTCCATGCTATAACTGTGGCCAAACTGGACACTTGTCACGTCAGTGCCCTCGCCCAAAGAAGCAGTACACTCAGCCCCCACCTCGTACCGGTCATGTGCATCACACCACCGTGGAAGAAGTGCCAGAAGGAGAGCCTGTCACGCTGGTACTTTCTTGTTAATCAATTCCCGCCCCGCAGTTGTGCTGTTTTGATTCTGGAGCATCGCATTCTTTTATAATAAGGTGAGAACTTTGTTATAAGAAGTAATCTTGAGTTGATAGAGTTAGACCGGGGATATCAGATAAGTTCCGCCGGAGCTGTTCTCTCCGCGCGTAAAATGGCTAAATGAGTGGAAATGACCTTTGGGGATAAACAAGCCGTAGTGGACCCCATAGTCATTCCTGGTCTAGGTTTGGATGTAATTTTGGGTATGAGTTGGATGAAACTATGGAAGGTTAATCTAGACACCGCAGAGAGAATAGTGTCCATGGTTAGTCCCAGGAATGGATCTTCCTTTCGGGTTCAAGTTACCCCGAAACCCCCATGAGATTGGAGTGTTGTTCAATATCACGGCAAAGCAGATAGCTGAAATTCCGGTAGTAGTGTGAGTTTCCGGATGTCTTTCCTGATGAGTTGCCTGGTTTACCGCCTGATAGAGATGTGGAGTTTGCTATAGAGTTAATCCCGGGAACAACACCTATATCCCGAAGACCGTATAGAATGCACGCTAAGGAGTTAGCAGAGCTTAAGGTTCAAATACAGGAACTTTTGGATAAGGGTTTGATACGTCCTAGTTCGTCACCTTGGGGATGTCCCGCTATCTTTGTGAAAAAGAAGATAAAACTCTGAGGATGTGTGTGGATTATAGGACCGCTTGAATGCAGTAACCTATAAAGAACAAAGTACCCTTACCCTCGAATCGATGTCTTGTTCGATCAGTTGTCGAAAGGCGAAAGTGTTCTCCAAGATCGACCTGAGGTCAGGATACCATCAGATTAAGATCAGAAGAGAAGACGTGCCAAAAACAGCTTTCTCTACCAGATACGGACTCTATGAATATTTAGTTATGTCCTTTGGATTGACCAATGCACCTGGCACATTTCATGTACCTGATGAATTCAGTTTTCATGCCAGAGTTGGATAAGTTTGTTGTAGTGTTCATCGATGACATCTTGGTATACTCTGAGAATGAGAAGGACCATGCTGAGCATCTACGAGTTGTTTTGACCCGGCTTAGAGAGCATAAGTTGTATGCTAAGTTCAGCAAGTGTGAGTTTTGGTTGAAGAAGGTACCTTTCCTTGGTCACGTCCTTTCAGAGGAAGGGATCTCTGTAGACCCTTCTAAGGTACAGGAAGTTATGGATTGGCAAGCACCTACCACCGTACATGAAGTACGCAGCTTTTTGGGTTTGGCAGGATACTACCGTCGGTTTATTCCGGATTTTTCAAGAATAGCCAAGCCTATGACTCGTTTAACGCAGAAAAACAAGAAGTTCGAATGGACTCCAGAGTGTGAAGCAGCTTTCCGCACTCTGCGAACGTTGTTGACATCCGCACCTGTTTTGGCTCAGCCAAACTTGGAGGAACCTTTTGATGTGTTTTGCGACGCATCCAAGATTGGACTTGGATGTGTACTCATGCAAAATGGAAGAGTTATCGCCTATGCTTTTCGCCAGTTGAAATCGCACGAAGAGAACTATCCCACTCATGATCTGGAACTAGCAGCCGTCGTGCATGCACTCAAGATATGGAGACATTATCTTATGGGAAACCTATGTCATGTGTACACAGATCATAAAAGTCTGAAATATATCTTCACCCAGCCAGAGTTGAACATGAGGCAAAGAAGATGGCTAGAATTGATTAAGGATTATAACCTAGAAGTGCATTACCACCCTGAAAAAGCGAATGTTGTAGCTGATGCCTTGAGTCGCAAGACTCATTGCAACTCTCTACAACCACTGTTCGAAGATGGATTTAGTCTTATGCACCCCGTCATGCTAAACAATATCACTCTTCAGTGCACCTTGGAAAGTGACATCATCGAGAGACAGAAGACCGATGAAGAAATCTGTCAGATAAAGAAGAGGTTGGAAACCAGTAGTTCGTTGAACTTTAGAACAGATGAACAGGGAATTCTATGGTATAAACGAAGGATAGTTGTTCGTAAGGATTCAGAGCTGAAAGAGAGGATTCTGAACGAGGCTCACAATTCAAAGTTGTCTATCCACCCAGGAAGCAGTAAGATGTATCAGGATTTGAAAACCAGATTTTGGTGGTCAAAGATGAAGAAAGAAGTCGCAGCCTATGTCGCCAGATGTGATACTTGTTGCAGGATAAAGGCAATACATCTGAAACCCGCCGGACTGTTACAACCGTTGTCAATCCCAGAGTGGAAGTGGGAAGAGATCAGTATGGACTTTATCACCGGACTTCCCACTACTCAGAAAGGGAATGATTCGATTTGGGTTATCGTAGATCGGTTATCTAAAGTGGCTCACTTCATACCAGTTAAGACTACTCACCGCCCCCATCAGTATGCAGACCTGTATATTCAGAATATCCTGAGGTTGCATGGAATTCCAAAGCGGATAGTTTCTGATAGAGGACCCCAGTTCATAGCACGTTTTTGGGAACAGTTGCACAAGGAGTTAGGAACCAAGTTGGTAAGAAGTTCAGCCTATCACCCCCAGACTGCAGGACAGACAGAAAGAGTGAATCAGATTTTGGAGGATATCCTAAGAGCTTGTGTCTTATCTTCAGGAGAGTCATGGGAGAAATGGTTACCCCTTGCTGAGTTTTCATACAACAACAGCTATCAAGAGAGTATAAAGATGGCACCTTTTGAAGTTTTATATGGACGAAGATGCAGAACCCTAGTAAATTGGGTTGAGTCTGGAGATCGAGGATTCTATGGATCAGATTATGTAAAAGATGCCGAGGAAATCGTGCAGACCGTACAGCAACATATCAAGGTAGCACAGTCTCGACAAAAGAGTTATGCTGACACCCGAAGGAGACCTTTGGAATTTCAAGTTGGAGACTATGTGTATCTCAAGGTTTCACCTATGAGGAAGGTCCAACGTTTTGGAATCAAGAAGAAGCTAGCACCTCGATATGTGGGACCATACCCGATCATAGCAAAGAAGGGACAAGTGGCATACGAAGTACAGTTACCCCCAAAAATGAGCACAGTTGTCCCGGTGTTCCACGTATCACAGTTAAAGAAGTGTCTTCGAGTTCCAGAACAAGAGGAAGTTCGGATTCCAGACATCACCATCAGATCGGATCTGGAGTACTACGAGCAGCCCAAGGAGATTTTGGATACCAAGACCCGAGAGACTCGTAACCAAACAGTGAAGACTTACAAGATTCTCTGGAGCAATCACGGACCCAACGATGCGACATGGGAAACCGAGGAGTACCTACGCGTAAGCTATCCCGCTTTTGTTAAGAAATGGTACGTAACTCAAATCTCGGGACGAGATTTCCTTTAAGGGGGGAAGGGCTGTGACACCCTAGTGTCAAGCACTGCATTAGGAACTTCATTAGCTACTAAAGGAGCATAAGCAATGCATTGCATCATTGCATGTGCATATGAGTGCTTGTTGCCTTTTGTTTAGTTATTTGGCTTTCTTTATGTAGAGGATTTAAAAATGGTTTTCAGAAAAAGTGTCTTATATGAAGGTTGTAGAGAAAAATGTTTTGAGCAACTTTGTATTTTGGTCAAAACCTAGTTTGGAGTTTTTGAAACTGTTTTGAGTGGTCAAAGTTTGAAAGAATTTGGAAAAAGAAAAAGGAAAACGTTTTTTTTTCCCAGGTGCCACCCCTTTCGGCCCATCTGGCCTTTCGGCCCAGCCTCGCCGCGCGCGCCCGCGCGCTGACGCCGCTGACGGCCGCGCCGTACGCCGGCCGCAACCGCCGCGTGGCGGCACGCCTCTGCCGCGAATCCTCCTCGCCCACTCCCCGCGAGATCTTTGCTCACCCGATCACGCCACAATCCGCCTCGCCCGCTCCGCGCTCGCCTCGCCGACCGCGCCGCTGCTGCCGCGACGTCCCGTCGCCGGCCCCGCCACGACCACCGGCTGGTCAAGCCGATCAAAACCCCGAGCGCACCGCACTCCCCTCTCCCCACTGCCTTTCACTCGCCCGCTCTCACTCTCGCTCTCTCCCTCACTCTCCCACGAACACGCCGAACACCTCCCCGCTCGCCGCGACCATCGCCGCAAAAGCCCCGCCGTGTTCCGGCCTCACCGGAGCACCACCACCCGATTCGTCTCGCACACCACTCCGTCTACACCTCGGACACCCGGTGCTCCCGCTTGCACCACCTCTCGAGCCCCACCGACGCCGGAGATCGGAGAGCGCCGCCGCGGACGCCATCACCACCGTTGAGCCCGCGACGCTGTTCCTCCCCGACCCGAGCACCACTGCCCCTCTTCTTCATCCTCGACCTTCACCGAGTCAAGGCAAGGTAAGAACACCGACGAGCTTCAACGCTACCGCTCCCTATCGCACTCTTCTCCCCGGCCGAGCGCCATGGGCGCCGCCGCAGACCTCGCTCGTGGCCAGGCTCCTCTGGAGCCACCCGAGCCAAACCAACCCCGTAGCTTTGCTCCTTAGGGTTCACTCGAGCTTTTTCCTCCCCCAATTTCACCGGCGACCGCCGGAGACGGCGTAGTCGCGCGTCACCGCCGCCTCCGTGCGCTGCCGCTCGCCGCCGGCACACTCCGGCCATCCGCTAGCCAAACCACCTACACCACTCGATGCGCCTCGTCGAGGTGAGTTCACAAACCTAGCTTCCCCGCCGGCGACCTCACCGACGGCGAGGAATCGACGGTCAAACCTCTCCCCTGTTTCCGTCTCGCCCGAGCCCTCGAGCCAGGCCTCGGACGGGCGTGTATGTTTCCGTCTCGCCCGAGCCCTCGAGCCAGGCCTCCGACGGGCGTGTATGTTTCCGTCTCGCCCGAGCCCTCGAGCCAGGCCTCGGACGGGCGTGTGTGTTTCCGTCTCGCCCGAGCCCTCGAGCTAGGCCTCGGACGGGCGTGTATTTTTCCGTCTCGCCCGAGCCCTCGAGCCAGGCCTCGGACGGGCGTGTGTGTTTCCGTCTCGCCCGAGCCCTCGAGCCAGGCCTCGGACGGGCGTTTGTTTTCCCGTCTCGCCCGAGCCCTCGAGCCAGGCCTCGGACGGACTAGTTGTTCGTCTCGCCCGAACTCGGCCTCGAGCGAACCCTCGGCCGCGGTCTCGTTCGAGCCAGGCCTCGGCCGATCCCCTACCGCCGTGCGCTCGAGCCAGGGTGGGTTCCCGTTGACCCACGGGCCCCGCGCGTCAGCCACTCGCTGGTCCATGGACCGGGTGCACGTAGCCAGCCGGGAGAAATTCAAATGTTTTTCTTTTAGTTTTAATTTCCAGAGATGCTTGTTATTTTTGTACAGCATGATTTATAAGTCCAAATGGAGTACTTTCAGTTTTGTTGGCTTGTTTATGAGTAGATCTATTATGGAAAAGTATGAATGTATTTTTGATAGCAGTTATTTTACTGTTTTCATTTATTTCCGTGTACATGCTTTTGTTGGGATAAATGGAATTAAGTGTTTTGTGATGGAGTTAACTCATGGGAAAATTTGTATAGGTTCTTTGTTATGTTTGGTGCCTGTGAAAATTATATGAAGTACTGTTCTTATGAAAAGAGTTCCTGTTATGGTTAAAAGTTCCTTTTTGCTGATTTCTTAGAAAAAGTGTTAAGGTGTTTTATAGGTTGAAATAAAATATGGGAAATTTTGTGCAGTCTCTGTATGCCATGAAGAGTCTAAGAAAAATATAAACCTGATCTGTTTTATGGAAAAAGTTGTAGTTGCTTTATAACTGTGCTTGTCTGTGTTTATCTTTGGAAATTCCTGTAAGAAATAATACAATGTTTCTGTTCATGAAACTTTCTTGATAAACATAAAATGTGATGTAGAATCTGGGAAAAATATGAAATAGAGTTGTGCACCCTTTTACAGTAGGGTTGTAGTTCAAAGGACCTTTTTGAGCAGTTTGCTTGTCATTTTTGTATCTACAGTTCTGTAGTTTATTTTTGGCTGAAACTTGTTCAGTAGAGTCCAGCAAGTGTTGTTTACTTTCTGGAATTTTTGTGGATTTTTCTGAGTCTAGAAAGATGCACTTGCAGTTCAATCGGAGTTTCTTTGGTTTAAATTAAATAAGAAAAAGAGTGAATAACCAGATTTTGTTTTACGAAATAATTAAGTAATTACCTCAATGACAAAAGTGGTTCAACAAGTTGACTTTGTTGGGTTGCAAGAATTATTCTTTTCATGTCACCTTCATCTTGCACCGCATTTATTTAAATATATATTCATCGCACGCAATAGGATCGACCCCGCCGGAGCCCCACCAAGAGCAGGAGCTAAACGCCGAGCCGGAGATCCAGGAGCTGCAGCAGCCAGAGGAAGTCGACCCCGTCCACGACCCTAACTTACCTGAGTGCCCCTCTCACGAGGCAGCAGTCTTCACTCAAGGCAAGCCCCGGAGCATATTAAGCCTCCTATCTTTTGCAATTAAGATTACTTGAGTCCTTTTATATTGTGATGCATTAGGTTTAGGAGTTGAAATGAATCCTACTTGCTGCATTACCATTCCTTGGTTATTGATTAATATCTACCTTGTTATCCTGTTATCTAGTTACAATGTAGAATTGCTTAGCCTGCTTAATAAAAGTGGTAGTTAAGGATGTTTCCGTAATACCCGGATGGGTATTTACCGGATCACGGTTGGCTATATTTGCTATCGTGGAAAAGAACCTGAGTAGTAATGAAATACGGTCAATGGGATGGCAGGGCACAAGTTCGGAAACTTGGGGCAGTCCATCCGTTGGATCGTGTAGGTTTGTATCGATGTTGGCCCTCGTTCATTTTTGAACGCGCCCTCTTACTTAGGGATATGTCGGTGCTGTAATCATCGACCCCAAAGCCGGTTAGAAGCTGTTCGGGCCGGTTTCAACCCGTGTCGTGCCCTCTAGTACGGAAGTTGCGATCTGCCGCGTGAGGCCATCGCTAGACTCTGATTGGGCGGTCCGTGCTTGAACCGCGACGATTACCACCACGAACAAGCGTCGAGCGGTTGCCCAATGCATGGACCCGACGGGGAAAGTGTGGAGGGCTGGTATTAAAGGTCTTTCATCAGCTGATTTGGAATTCGATTCGAGTCGCCGTCTCCCCCGGTTAGTGGGAAACTATGGCGATGGCGAGCTTCCCACGATACACTCCATGTGATGTTTAAAGGTTCAACTAAAATGTGGATGAGTCAACTGGATATGGTTATATTATTGATTGTTAGATTCAAGTGAGTGCTCTAGTACAGGTAATAACCTAGAACTAAGGAATAGGGTAAAAGATGACTGCTCACATAATTAAATGGTGAACCCCTGTAACTTAAGCTCCTTGCAAATAAAGTTAGCCAGCTCCACTATTTATACCAGCCTTGCATACCCTTGGAGTCCTTTTATTTTCGGTTAGACGGGTAAGTCTAGCTGAGTACATTCCCGTACTCAGGGTTTATCCCGTTTGTTGCAGATGGCCAGGTCTACTTTGGCTATTGTAAGCACTAGCACTGCCTCTACCCGGTGGAAGGTGATGAGGAGTAGGCCCCAGGGCAGGGTCGTCCAGAAGCTTTCCCCTTTTCTTTTGCTGGACAAGACTACTAGTGGCACATTATCTTAAAAGGGAGGAGTGAGTCGTGTTGAGTGGATTTATCAAACAAGGTTTTATTTGGACCACATGTGTAGTGGTCGTGTTTCAAACTATTTCAGCTTCCGCACTTTTAAAATTCGGGTTGTAATAACTCCGTTTTAAATTCGTACTCTGATGTTAAATTCGGTTCATTTCCGTTGTGATGTATCTTTACGAATGTGATCCTTGAACAATGCGATCCTGTATGACGTATGGTGTTAGAAATCCTTCGTGATTTCCGGACTACCGGGGTTATATGGGTTCAAGTATCAGTCGAAGTCAGACGAATTTGGCTAAGATAATACTTGAGCTCTTATAATCAGGACGGTTCCGCCACACTACTTATCAGCGTGCCATCCAAGATTGTTTGGGCGACCAATTGACCGCAACGGGGAAGCCTATGTTGATGATTTGGTCATAAAGATGAAGGATCCGACTACCCTTATATCAAACCTAGAGGAAACTTTTACCCGGTTACGCTCATACCTATGGAGGCTTAACCCTACGAAGTGTGTATTCGGAGTACCCTCAGGCCAGTTACTCGGATTCCTTATTAGCCATCGAGGCATCGAGGCTAGTCAAAAACAGATCACAACCATCATCAATATAAAGCCACCTACTTCTGTCAGGGATGTTCAGAAACTCACCGGGTGTATGGCTGCGCTCAATAGATTTATCTCACGGCTGGGCGAAAAGGGATTACCTTTCTTCAAACTACTCAAAGCCGACGATAAATTTTAGTGGACAACAGAAGCGGACAGGGCCTTTGAACAGCTCAAAGGATACCTCACCAATTCTCCTATACTCACGCCACCAGAACCTGGGGAACCGATGATGCTATACATTGCAGCTACAATACAACACATGTTGTGAGCACAACAATTATAGTGGAGTGCAAGGATGACAAGCACATCTATAACACCCAACGACCAGTATACTACATTAGCGAGGTACTCTCTGACTCGAAGATCAGGTACCCACAAGTGCAAAAGTTACTTTACGCTTTACTCATATCTTCAAGGAAGCTACGACACTACTTCGAAGCCCATGAGATCATAGTTGTTACGGACTCCCATTGGAGGAAATCCTTCACAACCGCGATGCTACCGGAAGAATTTCCAAATGGGCAGTCGAATTGGGGGCACTAAATATTAAGTTCACTCCAAGGAAGGCAATCAAGTCGCAGGCTCTAGCTGATTTCGTCGCCGAGTGGACAGAAATACAGCAGGTTCAAGACAACGCTATTCCTGAACATTGGAAGATGTACTTTGATGGGTCCTTAAAACTCGGTGGAGCAGGTGCCGGAGTGTTACTTGTATCACACCCGCTGGAGAGCAGCTCAAGTACGTTCTGCAGATAATGTGGCCCGCTACCAACAATGAAGCAGAATATGAAGCGCTACTACACGGCTAAAGCTAGCAGTCACATTGGGCATCAAGCGACTCCTAGTCTATGGCGATTCTTCCGTGGTGATTCATCAAGTTAATAAGGATTGGGATTGCACCAAGGAAACAATGAACGCCTATTGCACTAAAGTCCGTAAGCTAGAGAAAAACTTCTCAGGATTAGAACTCATTCATATTACCCAGGATCTTAATGTAGCAGCAGATATCCTAGCAAAATTGGGATCCGACAGAGCTCTGGTTCCCAGCGGTACCTTTGTGCATGAGCTATCCAAGCCTTCAATCCAAGAGAAGGAAGAGGTTGATCCTACACCCTCCGCTCAGATTTTAACTCTAGCACCCCGACTGGACACAAGTTTTCATCTCGACTACTTCAAGGAGCATAAACTGCCCAGTGATAAAATCACCGCAGAGCAGGTCACCAGACGTAGCAAAAATTATGTTCTAGTCGGAGACAAGCTATATCGATGCGGTGCCTCATCAGGAGTCCTCCTCAAGTGTATTTCACTAGAAGAAGGCAAAGAAATCCTGAACGAGGTTCATTCTGGGTGTTGTGGCAACCATGCAGCTTCAAGGACATTAGTCGGAAAAATCTTCAGATCAGGGTACTAATGGCCCTCAGCCTTGAAAGATGCAGAAGACTTAGTCCGTCGCTGTCAATCATGCCAGTTCTTTGCCAAACAGCAGCACGTACTGGCTCATGAGTTAATCTGTATTCCCCCGTCATGGCCTTCTCATGTTGGGGACTCGACATGGTGGGTCCTCTTAAGCGTGCCCCAGGAGGATTTGAGTAAGTATCTACGTTGCAATGACAAGTTCACCAAATGTATCGAGTACATGCCGCTGGTCAAATTCAATGCCTCAAAGTCAGTACAATTCATGCAGAGCATCTTCCATCGCTTTGGGATGCCACACAGAATTATCACTGATCTTGGATCCCCCTTCACGGCAATCGAGTTCAAATCTTGGGCGAGCGACTGTGGAATAAAGATAGACTATGCATCAGTGGCCCATTCACAATCAAACGACCAAGTTGAGAGAGCAAACACCCTCATCCTTGCTGGTTTAAAGCCAAGACTATTCGATCGC
>CM019822.1:52204692-52240986 GCA_009763385.1 Coix lacryma-jobi var. lacryma-jobi | reverse complement strand
ACTTCTCGTGGAGAGAGAGTGATGATGATGTTGATGAGTAACCTTGGGCAAGTGCTTATGTGATGGTTTATGTATATTATGAAGTTCCGAACTTTTATGTAATATTAAGAACCTATGGTTTGTAAACTTAACACTTAAGTTTTAATCTATATTGTATAATCTTTCCGCTTTACTCTGATATTTCTCGTATCTATAAAACTGTTGTAATACTGTGATGCTGGACAAAGGAATATCCTGGAAGAAAGATAAACGTGGATGATTCGGGTTTCCCGAGGACACCCGACAGATCCCTTAAGTCATTTGGAACTCATGCATGCCGATCAAAGGTCCTTGAGACAATGATGGGTGCATGTGGGCCACTTAACTTAGGCGGTTCTGCCACAGACAAGAGGGGGAGAAGTATGGCCACATGGGAATACAGCTTCTTGCAAGCATTCTCGGATCAGGGGGAGAGAATTCTCCAAGACAGTACATGCATATCAACATCAAGTTGATAGACACATTATGGATATTTACTATCCAAAGCCTATGGATGTTAAACATCCAAAAGCCCAGCATAAATTGTGCACAACATTAGGCGCTGGGTCATTGGAACACCCTAACTCTGTTATTATGGGAAATGACATAGAGTTCAAAGGGTAAATATTTCCACATGCTTAAATTGGTTCCATTGAATCAATCATTCAAAAGACTACAATTTGTCGACATACTCCTCAAAGTTGCCATATACCTTATCTGGATCCAGACCACAAGTCCTAGGCAGAGTGTTCACACACTCACATTGGGTCAACCAAATGTGGCAATTAAGGAGATATGCTTTCACTCAAAAGTGAGAAGTCATTACATTCTTAATGATTTCTCCTCACAATGCATTCCCCATGGAAGCATTATGGATTTTTCAAATCCATAAGGTGGTGAAATAGTGAAAGCTTGTAGCACATGGTTTCACGCAGAGACCTAGCATAACATACTCATTGGTATGTGTGGAAATTATGTTCCTATACCGATAATTGGCATATCAAAATTGATTTGGATAGATTTAGATTATAAGTCCCAATGGACTTTATATTCTGAATCAAAACATAAATCACAACATACATTGTGTATAAATCAAGTCACTCCATGACTTGAAATAGTTAAGTTGTTTGTGGTACAACTGACTAGGTGAGTCCCTTCCACAGAAGGATGTCTCCCATCTTGATGATATCACTTGTGTGTTCATAACGAAATCCCAATTGGATTTTATACATCTCATATGAACATATCAAAACAGGAAGTCATCATATAAGACGGAATTTGAGATGAGAAATTTGGTTAACACCAAATTATGCTTAAGTCTATAACTTAAGCAAACATCAGTCTTCCAATATTCAATTGATATTGTATACCAATATCCAAACAATATTGGACAATTATACTACCAACACTGATGGTCATTCAATCCCTAAATATGGATCAATATCCATTCTGACCCTGGGATGATAACCTTAGTGCCATCAAAGCGCTTATGTATCTTGCATATCGCAACAGGCCTGATATTGCATTTGCAGATACTTGCTATAGCTCGAAATAGCGCGACTTCTATACACCGAAAGGTGGGAGTTAATGAGGATATCCACAGATATTTATATGGCACAAAGCATCTTGATTTATCATTATGTAAATTAAGATATGATCATTTGGAGTATGAAAGTACTGGCTATTTAATCCCTATAATGCCAGATCATATGCTGATGTTAGTGGTAAAGTTCTCATAGAGGTCATTAAACTCGACTCTAGTGGTACTTCCACTCCTCGTTCTGAAGTATTACATGAACATGTATAACTTCATTGAATGATCACTTTGATTCTATCGAATCACCAGCCATTATCTTCAAAGATAATGCAACTTGTGTTGCTTGGATGTCAACAGGTTACATAAGAGCAATATCACTATATTGCCTTCTAGAAATGTTTTATTCTCACAAAAGTGAGGAGATAAACACCTTGTAAACTAAATCATGTGATAACTCCACAAGATTTATTCACAAAGTCCCTACCAATTTCCACATTTCACAATGTGTTGTTGAGTTTGGTATGCGATGACTTTGAGAATTGCAAGGTTCAGGGGGAGACTCCTCTTGAAACTAGAACCTGTTCAAAATATCATATTGTACTCTTTTCCTCTATGAGTTTTTCCTCACACAGGTTCCTCATAGAAGGTTTTTAATGAGGCAATATCAATACAAATCACATGTCATATCTCTTATTTTCCCCACTGGGGTTTTTATATGGGATATCTAAGACATAACCTATGTCATATCTTCTGTTTTCCTCCACAGAGGTTTTTGAGAGGGTATCAAAGACATATAATTCCAATTATGATCATCAAATTATATTTATTGTTCTCTAAACTTGGTTACGGGTTTTTCCTTCCAAGGTTTCCCGTATAGGTTTACAATGAGACAATAATCAACATATATGTCGTATCTTCTATTTTTTTCCCTACAGAGGTTTTTAAGGAGATACCAATGACATATATATATTGTCCTCTAAACTATCTATGAGTTTTCTCCTGCAAAGGTTTTCTCGTATGAGTTTACAATGAGGCAATATCATTATATGTTGTATCATTTTCTCCTTATTTTTTCCCATTGGGTTTAAAGGAGTTTTTAAGCAGCATATCTATCAAGTATTTTTCCTCGTTTTTATCCTACGTGACTTTTTGGAGGATTAATATTATTCATTGATCTCAAAGATGGATTCGATCAAAGGGGGAGTGTTGAGAGACGGTTGATCTCATCCGCTCTCTCCTTCTCTCGTTCTCTCTCGGATGGTGGCAGTTGCTACTCATCTTCATGTATATATATGTACAACCATGGATCAATGAAATACACAGTTCTCACTCTCATTTTGTCTCCCGAGTCTCTTGCTTTACATCAAAGATACTCTACGCTTAACAAGGCCAACCGAGAAACAGCATTTTGGTCGCACTTTTAGGTCCAATCTACATACATGCCCAAAGACTTATATAACTTCAAACCCACCATTGGGAAAAATATATAGATTTTTTTTTTACAACAGGAAAAATATATAGATGATCATATTTGGGGAAGGCATGGTGGAATTAGAAATGATTGCGATATTTTTGGAAATAGACAGTGTTAAACACCTTGGAAGAAACAGCCAATGCATCTGAAAGTAACGACACTGCCAGCCAAACTAGCAGATATTTTTTATGAGCAGCCATTGGCCACTGCAGTCCCAAGAATCAATGTTATCAATACTGAAAGGGTTATATAGATGTTTGAAAAGAGCTCATGCTTGTATTCAAGGGGAACTGTAGTAGAGTAAGCTATTCATGTAAGCCACAATACTAGAGTTGCAAAATAAATTCACGAGTCAGAAGACAATGTTAAATACTCGGCACATCTAAGTATAAGTGCCAATGAACCAAGATGATCAAGAACCCTGGTATATCTGTCAATTAAAGTGATGACTTGCATTACAGGGTTAGCATTCTGTTGGTAGTACTAAGATTCAGAATATGCGATCATATGAGTATGCAGTTATACATATACAAGATGACAACGTTAAACAAGGGTGCCACCTTAAGAGTCTACATCTGGAGACATCGCCATGCATTCTAAAAAACACTTCACCGAAGGATTTCCGGCATGCTGCAAGATATGCAAGTACAAAGCAAAATTATGAACCAAGTATGGCGATTTCATTGCTGGATGGCATGGAGGAGGTCAAACACTTGGAAGAACTTTGGGAGCAACTTTCCATTCAAAGACCACATAGGCATGAAGGCATTGAAAAGAAATGTCAGCTTAGGCAAGATCGCAAAATAAATTATGCCAATATTATCCTGGTTGCCTAGAAACACTGGCGATAAACAAAACAGAAATGATATGGATCACACATTTGTCGTAAGCTACATTAGATATTCCATATCATTCTTGACAAAATATCCAGAACACACCCATGCTTGATAAAGTTTGAAATGGGTTCACAGGAAACATATTACTAATTCTGGCTTTGACAACACTCAATCGAATTGCTGATCCAACTCGGAACCAAAAACTAGCATGCCATCCACCAAAAGAGACTATGCCGTGGACGCCTTCTTCAGCTTCGCAAGCTCTTGCCTGATAGCACCACCCCTCTGTTTACATAAAGAAAAAAAGTTTGAGCAAGAAATATAGCCAGTGCCAACAGGAACTAGACGTTTGACAGGGAGGTTCCTGACCTTGATCTTTGCCAGCATGACCTTGAACCTATCAAAGTCATTGAGCGCTGCTCTCCTCTTCTGAACAATCAGCTTCTTGCCCCATGAACTGTTCTCCCACTTGGTCTTCACATCTGAAAAGAATAACAAGAGATCAATTAAATGTCACTAATCTATTCTGGACAATCATCTAGAATCTAGATATAGAAGTAATATAAAGCAAAACAGTGCTGAAGAAATCCACTGCATAAGCTTCAACATTACCAGCTTCCTCCATCGCCTTGATCAGGGTAGTTTTCTTGGGGACACGTTTGATGTCAATCTTGATGTCAGTCAGTGAGAGACGCTTGAAGTCCATCTGGCACCTGACCATATCAGGGGCGTCCACAAGTGCCTGGTTCACAGAAGGCATCGAGGCAATGAGGGCTTGAATGCTTAACCAAATCAATTACAGAAAGAAAAACACAATCAAGGCGCCACAAATATGTATTGTTAAATACGGAACGTTTGTTACATCTTAAAAGGAATCTAAACAAAGGGAATTGGTACTTGGCTCATTCAGGGAACAAGTTTGCCAAGCATCCCTTAGCCACCTGGCATTGCCAAATGCTAAGGCACTACCTCCTCCAGTTTAGAGGAGAGTGCATGATTAGCCACTTGACGAGGCCACACTACTTGGCGAATTCAAATAAATTGCATCAGGTGCTACCAAATACAGTCATGTAAAGTTTTTACACTTCTCATGAAGGTCACTAGCTCCTCCATTTTAGAGGAGAGCATATGATTAGCCACTTGATGAGGCCACGCTACTTGGCGAATTCAAATAAATTGCATCAGGTGCTACCAAATACAGTCATATAAAGTTTTTACAGTTCTCACGAAGGGCAGCAGATAGCAACCAATTATTACCAGTGGCACAAAAGCATTCCCATAAAGCTCTAGATCGACATCACAACAACGTACAGAACGACAAGCTCTAGATCGACATCACAGCAGCAAGCAGAACGACACGCATTTAGGAGAGCAAAGTCATTACCCTGTTCTGGTCGACCACATCGACGATGACGACGAGGCGGCCATAGTCCTTGCCGTAGTTCACCAGGGCCACGCGCCCGATCTCCACGAACCTCTTGAACGGCTGCACGAAGAGCACAAGCACACAAAACACCAAGTCAAACCCCGCACAACTCATAACTCCTCCTACCGGAACTAACACAACTAAGCGCGACGCACGTACCATCCTCGCGGCTGTCGGAGAGGCGAGCGGGGCGGCGGCGTGAAGCGGCTGGAGCGAGAGGGCGAGGCGCCGTGGAAGTCCAATCCAAACAGAAGCTAGGGTTCAGCGATGGGAGCGGCCTATAAAGTGGTATGCGAGTCCGGTAGCGCCGTTGGATCAGCAGAAGCGGCACTCTGGCCGTCCATCCTGTTCAGGGTTAGTAAGCAGTTTGCTGGGCCTTTTGGGCCTAATTTGAAAGCCCAAATCTCCATGAATGATCCGGCCTTTCCCCGGGCAACAACCTGAACCCTGCCTTTTTCCGGGGCGGCTCCTCCGGCGGTTTTTCTCGAGAATTTTTATTTTATTTTTTTTTTAAAAAAAATGTTTTTTGCAAAATTAATTGTTGAAATAAAAAAAATGCAAAACTATACTATTGACACCGATTGAAGTGGCGGCAAGTACATTCGGCCGGTTGAGCTAGTGTAATTTTGATTAGCGTTATTTGAATTGGCGGAATTTTCTTTTTCCTGCCCAGCTCTCTCAATTTTTTTTGGTATGTGAAAATATGGCCTCCATGTCTAAAACAAGAGAACGAAATGGAAAGAGTAATTTGCAATTTGTCTTGACTAGCATGAGCCTAGCGCATACATCTCTTGTGGGTTTAGCAAAGTTTTGGGTCTTTAGGATCAAAAACACGCTGGATTGACAGTTATTTTTTGTCATGTTTTCAAGTTTGTCACAGAGGTCTAGTCTAGTCCACGGATTTTGTGGTTAAATTCAATGAGAGATTAGAGGATTTTTTTTTTGACATGCTTTAAAGTTTAGTTCACATTGGTCTGATCTAGATCACGGATTTTGTGGTTAAATTCAAAGAGATATTAGAAGTCTGTTTCTCGTCGGAATCACAAGAACCGGTATCAAACACACCAAGAGCCAAAAGATTTGTCTTTGAAGCAATTCTCCTTTTCTTAAGTGGCGCTTGAAATTGCGATATCTTGGTTTCACACCAATTCTACTATATACAACGGGAAGTATTTTCACAGGTCCTACATAAGCACCACTAACATTATGTTAACTGTTAAGGCCTCGTCCTCGTTCGATTGTTCCAGGTTGAAAACCTGCTTGTTTCTGTTCCTAGGCCAAATCAGGTCGATCCTGGAGGTTCACTGAAAACTAGTCACCAATGGATCCTGGTGGCCTAAATAATCTATTCTAAATGCAACCCTAAAAGGAAGAAATTATTCCTTCCTGAGTTCCAGCCATATGGACCTGCGTAGGGATGCAAGTTCAAAATATTTTGGGTCATTGGGTCGACTCAAAAAATTGATCAAAAATTGATCAAATGAATTAGAATGACGTTTTTGTAGTTTGAGGAAGATGAAAAAATGAACTAGAATGACATTGGATCGTAATTAGTTGGCTGACAAAAAAACACCATTAGGTACCCACTTGCATCCCTAGACCTGCGGATCATGCATGTCTTTGTTGAAGATTGTTGCATATTTGTCGGTCCATGAACAGAGGGGGCCAAACATAGGAAGTGTTAGGATGGCCATTATAAAAGCTTCATTAACAGAATATACATAAGTATTACAACATCCTCTGTAGAATTGCAAAAATGAGGGGGCATGGCCCACTATGACCCCGATAAAGCTCCGCCCTAGCCATGAGAAAACAATATATATGTTTATCGCAAATTTGCAACTATCGCTACAACTACGAGAAAGCAATACTACAATGTTCCGCATATAATACTAAATTCGGGCAGGATAGATAATGAGCTTTGCTCTCAAACATTCACAGGAGTCAACATAAAAGTAAATATGTTTCGACATTGTATTGTGCTTTTCATAACTTCTCTTCTCCATCCTAATCTCGCCATTTGGTTAATCAGCTCCAGAGATCAACATTTTCTTGATTGCAGCCTGCATACAACAGTTGAGCACCTTATATGTCAGCAACCATGCGGCCATCTGGTAGGCTCAACATGCAAGTATCACAAGAAATTGGCTATTATTACATGTGAATTAATGGTAACATGGTAAGCATTAAAGAAATGCTGCATTTTTCACTAACTTGTATTTGGGTTCTTTCTCGTGCAAAAACCACCAAGGCCCTGTTCTCCATCCCAATCTGTAAATTAAGGAGGATACACATCACAATTGACATGCAAATTTTGTAGCAAAGTATCTGATAGTTTGATCACTGGTCATGATCAACTGACCCAATATCTACATTGCATCAATGCAGGAAGCACAAAAGTGGTCGATCTATGAAAATAGTATTCTTAGGATGATCAAATTTCATGTTTATAGCTGTTTAAACGGTTCATGGGGACCTTCTATACATGGCTAACGTTGCATTTTCAACAAAGAGAAAGAATTAAACTCTGCTATTTTCCAACCTTTATGGAGTGGTACAGAAGAGACAATCATACTTCTCAAATAAAATTCAAACTTGGTTAAGAGGATATCTTCTACTGACAACATCCAAAACATGTATCAAAAAGTCAATGAGACAAATGTTACCTCATAAATCCAGCAGTCATACGCAAACTCATGAAAAGAGCCAGGCCAGCCCAAACACCAGGAAGGCCGAAAAATTGTGGAGCATACAGCAAAAACAAAGAGGATATTGCCCCAACTAACATCTGAGGATCCAAGGGATATTAATAAATCACTGCAGAAAGGAAAGGAAACACTGCAAACAGAAAATGCAGCGGTAGTTGCATGATGAGAATAGCATAAGTTGCTTTATGTGCATACCATGGAGGAAGCTGAGTACGAGAAGTCTGAGACACCAAAATGGAGTCCATCAAAGATAAAAGCGAGGGCATTGATAGGCTGGCTAGCACTAACAAACTTCAAAAACACACAAAAAATAGCAATGAGCAAAGATAGCGTTGACAGGGTCCAGATAGTAGTATCATAAAAAAAAAGGTACATACCAAAACACCACCCCTCACAATTTGTATAACCATGGGATCTTTGGAGAATACTTCTGCAAGTCTACCAAAAGAGGCAAACAGAAGAAGTGCTAAAGTGATACCAACGAACACTCCTGCCTGGCAAATAAAACATGTTTGAAAGCTGCTTCATGACATGCTACATGATCAATGTAATTTATACGGTATAGTCTTATACAAATTAGTAGTAAAATGACTCAGTTAAGGCTGCAACCTTTAATACATAGAGCGTGACCTCCTCCACCTTTTCGTAGTCAAATTTAGCAAATGAACTAGCAATCAGTGCCTGAAATCAAGTATGTAACAAATAAATTCAGAGCACTCAGTCCCTGTTCAAGAGGTATGTATGCCGTACATAAGGTCAGGAAACTAGGAGCAGGCAAGGAGCCAATTCAACCATCACAAGCTTTACATAAAAGGCCAATCTAAAAGCAGCCTTTTGTGGCACTTTTAAGACCGAGCCACTACATACATGCCTAAACACTTGTATTGTTAGTGCAGAACTTCAAATTCTATAGATCAGGTTGTAGTTACCATTGGGAAAGAGATTGCTCAAGTTTGGGGAAAACATAGTGAATTGGGAAATAATTGTGATTTTCTTAGTAGGCAGTGTTAACAAAAATAATAGATGCACCTGGGCAGAAACAGCCAATGCATCGGAAAGTAATGATACTGCCAGCCAAACTTGCAGACATATTTGGTGAGCGGCCATAGCTACTGCGCCTTGCCGAGCAGCCATTGCAGTCCCAAGAGTCATCGTTATCAGAACTGAAAAGGTTCTCCCTAACAGCATGCCACCTACAGAAGAAAAGTGTTCATGCTCATATTCAAGGGGAAACTATATTTGTAGAGTAAGTTATTCATGTAACCCTCAATACTAGAGCTGCAAATAAATGTTCACGAGTTTGAAGGCATTTTAATGAATGTATGAATGAGCCTAAAAAGCCATTAACTACTCTGCACATTTAGGTAGTAAGTATCAATGAACCAAGATGCTCAAACTGTGGTATATGTACTAACATAGTGCAAGCAATAATTTAAAACTCACCAGATTTTATGTACCCAACAAACTCCAGGTCTTTGATTTTTGGTGGTAATAGAACTGCTCTCTTGCTTAAAGACCAAAGAAGTAGAAACATACCAACATATCTGAATACAATTCAAGATAAGAGCATTATTAAGAGTATTATAAATGATAGTCAGACATACTATGAAATCTAGTTCACGTGATTTGTGCGAATGTCAATGATCTTATAATTGAATGCAATACCAGACATACTGTGAAGCAATAGTTGCAAGTGCAGCTCCAGTTAATCCAAGGTTCAGGGAATACACAAAAAAGGGAAGCAGAACCACAGCTGAGATGTTGCCCAAACCTGAAGATGTATTTCAAATTCAGCAACTATGCACAATATGCTGATAGATTGAAGAGCAAGAAGACAAACAGCACTCTGTCAGCATTCCACAGAATTTTGAAATTGCGTAAGCTTTCATTGAAGCAACTCAGGACATTTCTGAATCAAGTAAAGCATAGATTGTATGTGGCTCTCAAAAAGGAAATGCATTGCGTATGATTCCAGACATCATTGCCACCGGATGACCGGATCCATGTCAGTGAAATGACAACAAAACCAACCTAGAAAATACAGACACTGAATTTACAAGGTGCCATGACTTACCACTGTAAAGCAGAGGTGTTTTTGTATCTTTCAGTCCTCGAAACACACCTTGGATAGCCAATGAAACTACAACAGCAGGAGCACCAAGTGCTCTTACAGAAAGAAATAGCCTTGCTGGATTGTACATAGCTGATGCCTGCCAAAGAAAACAAATGCTGCATCAAGGCTCTAGTGTCATGAAGTGTGGTATTTGATGCAATGAATTTTCTTACCAGGCTACTAGTTTTTGCAGCCAGAGGGAAACGATTGACATCAGAGGTGTTAATTATTTATGGGTCCTACTTGTCATTAGGTTGAAAAGTTGAAATTGATAATAAAATACGAAACCAATTATTAATCATTTTATCGTTGCACAGCTGGTACCAAGGCCCAAAGGTTTGACGTCCCTGGAGACCAGTAGAGGCTAGATTTTCATAGGCAGTGGCAGTGGTTGTTTTACTTTAACCACGAGCGTGAATGTAATCGGGAAAACTTCTTCCTCTTAATGCAATGGCATGCAGTTATCCTGCATGTTTTTTTTTCGCGATCGGGCCATTCACCCGTTTTTCATTAAGTGGAAGAGTTCAACCAAAGACAACAACACGAAGGCGAGGAGCCCTGTCACAGAACTGAGGTAAAAATCAATCACTTTATGATTGCCACCCAAATGGTGAGACACCCATAGGGACAAAGGGTGCCAAGCTTAATTATTCCTTCTTCTGAATGCCCATTTCTGTAGCATACTAGCGTTAACACAGATATGAGATTTGAACATACATGTGAGACACCCATAATGTTGAGGAGTAATCGAGATCCCAAAATCAAAGCCAAGGCTTCAATGACACCAATTGCAGCTGCCAAGAGTAAAGCAGAAGAAATGGAAGGAAGTCTCTTCCTTTCTCCAATCATGCCAGATATATTTCCTTGTGTGTATCAGCACAGAAAGTTAGCTCCCGAATTCTAAAATAAATCATGTTGATTAAGCACATAAGATAAGAGTGAGTAATTATCTGTACCTGAAGCAGACTGTGAAGAGTCATGTTTTGACACATCTTCAGCCACAAATGATGTCGTGATACTTAGGAGGGGTATGTTGAAGAGCTTTGATATAATGTTGAATACTGACATACCTACGGCAGCTGAAGCCAGCTGAACAGGACCTGCCAGGTTTATAGAGATCAGAGGGTCAGAGTTCAGACAAACAACAACAGAAGTAGAAAATGAAAATAATGAACTCGTCTTCATGATATACTACTAATCAGTAAATTGAAGCATCGTATTATGATGTGAATGAATGGCCCAACTGAAGAGAATACATTTTTGTGCAACTGATGCCGAACAGCGGAAGGGAAATTTACCTAAGCGGCCAACATATGCGGTTTCCAGTAACTGCGCCACAGGATCAATTGCTTGCCCAACTATGGCCGGTACGGCCAGATTCATGAGCTCCTTCCTAATTCCTCCAGGATGATCCCGAACTGAATTGCTGAGGACGCAACCAACACGCACCCAAAAAAAAAAAGCAGGTGTATCACTCCAAGAGTCACCGCGCTAGAGGCGAAACGCACAAATTAACAGCCCTCTGCTACTGAATCGACATGGCCAAGGACTCACCCCCGCGCAGGAGTCGCGACCTTCGCGCCATCCGACGGAGACGCGCGCGCCGGGGATGATCGATCACCCTCGGCGTCCTCGCCGCGGAACCCCACACGGCCGCTGCCGTCGCCGGTTGAGCGAACGACGACGCGCCCGTGAAGCAGGTGGCCTCCTCCCGCCGCGGAGACCGCCCGTCTCGTGACGGCGGGAGCCAGCGAGAGCCCCGGCGCGGTCGCGCGGCGGGGCCAACCGATGCCGGTCGCTCCGCCGCCCACCCTGACCCGGCAGTTGCGGCCGGGGACGGGGGCGGCGGGCAGCTGACGCAGGCGCAGGCGCGGGGCCACCCCAGCGCCGCCGGCGAACTCCATCGGGGCTCAAGTGACCGCGGCGTCGGATAAGCTCGGCAGAGCGATCGATCGAACGAGCGAGGGGGTGGCGGGGTGGTGTTTCGAAGAGGAAGAGACAGCGCGCGCGCGCGTCGCTGCCGTTTTTTTGGCTCCTGCGATGCCGAGGCGGGGGAGCGCACGGAGAGGTGGAGGCGGAGAGGCGGCGGTTTTTTTTGGTGGGGCCGTGGAGGCTCCGCCCGCGCCCGGGGTTTTGGCCGTGCGCGGCGGACGCACGCGCTGGGCTGGCTGCCTCGTTCTGAGCTTGCGCGCGCGGCGCGCGCCCATAGCCGGAGCAAAGCAGGGGCGGGTCAGGGCCTCAGGGGGCACGCGGCCGCGGCGTGAGCTTTTCTTTTTCGCGTCTTGGTTTCAGTTCAGCATGCTTCCAGTTCCAGCCGGAGCCGAGCCTTGTCGCGTTGCGTGCGTTTCAGGTCGGCCTTTTAGTTTTCCAAAGTTTTTGAGAAGTTTCCTATACCACTTTCATTATTATTTAACACACTTTATCTAAACATAAACTAATTAGGTTTAAAAGATTCGTCTCGATATATATCCTAAAAATATAATTAGTTATTTTTTTAGTTATATTTAATGCTCTATACATGCAGCTAAAAATTGATATGATGAGAAATCAAGAAAAAATTTGGAAAATTTGGGGAACTAAGGTCCTGTTTGGATGTGTCCAACTAAAATTTAGCTAGCTAAAAAAATTTCAATGTAAAACTTTAGCTAACTAAAAGTTTTTCAGCTAAACTTTAGTTGGATGTTTGGATGCTTCCGCTAGCAGCTAATTTATTGAGCTAAAGTTTAGCTGGTGCATGCAAGCCTAAATAGGACCGAAATTTGGATAGGCATAGGAGGCAGTATACTCGGTCGGATACATCGGCAGAGGGCAGCACGGTGCGCTAGCGCTAGCGGTGCTACGGCGGTCACGCCCTGCGCCCGGCGGCTGATTTTATTGCTCCAAACGAAACGAGCTGCGACTGCTGCGTTACGAAAATTGCTGCTCATCATCTTCGGATTGATCCCACCTTGAACCACTTCACACATGCCGTTATTCTGAACGATGTCTCATATCCATCGTGCGTCTTGAGAGATGACAAGTTGTTCAAGGCGATATCCGACAGATATTTAGGTCATGTTTGGTTAGGCTCTTCTAAAGTCTAGTCACTAAAATTAGTCCCTAAAGTACCAAAGACTCTACTAAAGTTTAGGGGTCAGAGTTTTTAAGTCATAAATAGGTAGCTAAAAGTGACTAAACTTTAGTGGTCTTTAGTCACCATATAACCAAACATGGTCACTAAAACTTTAGGAAGCACTAAACTTTAGGAGCCCTAACCAAACAGGGTCTTACTTTGTTAGGTTTTGTTCCCTTAAACTTATTAGCCGGTTTATCAATCGTATTTTAGTTTTTTTTTTATAGACATTATTAAAACCTTTCCATATGAAAGAATTTTTTCATTCCCTTGTTCCAAACACCAAAATGCAAAACCTTTCCATAGAATTTGATTCCTCCATAATTCCTTTGGAGTTCCTCCAATCCAAACAGACCTTGAGATGATTGTTTTTCCTCTCTTCTTTTTAGAAAAAAAAATCAATAAAGAAGTTGTTTCAGAGAGCTTTCGGAGATGTGTATAGTCTCTTGCAACGAAGTATTATCCCTTGTTAGTTTGTTGTGCTAAATTGCCAAGGGCATACTCAGTCTTATCCCACATATTAGCCCGAAGATTTTAGAGATCTTTCAGTTCCAGAGTGGAACTTTAAGAGATTGCTAGAACAAAAGTTGACTGCTCTTTTACATCAGCAACACATTTACTGGAAGCAAAGAGGCTCAATTAAATGGGTTACCCTCGGTGATGCCAGCACCAAATTTTTTCATGCCAATGCCACTATGAAGTACAGGAGGAATCTCATCACTTCCTTAGAAACTCCATCAGATCAGGTTATCACTGACCATAATGCTAAGGCTGAATTGATTTGGAATAGCTTCAAGGAAAGACTTGGAGTCTCCTCTTTTAGTGGTATAAATTTTAACCTCCCTGATCTTATAGTACCTGATCATGATCTTTCCTCCTTGGTCGTTCCTTTTCTTAAGGAAGAAATTGACAGTGGTTAAGCATTTACCATCTGACAAGGCTCCAGGACCTGACGGCTTCAACTCTGATTTTCTTAAGAAATGCTGGCCAATTGTTTGTAATGACTATTATAAACTTTGCCATGATTTTTTTGATGCAAATGTTTGTCTGCAAAGCCTCAATGGATCCCATATTACTTTGGTTCCAAAGCATGACAATGCAGTTCGAGTTTCTGATTTTAGGCCGATTTCTCTCCTCAATACTTCTATCAAAGTTATCACTAAAATGTTGGCAACTAGACTTCAAAGGGTAATGCCCAGGCTTATCCATAAAAACCAATATGGTTTCATTAAGGTTAGATCAATCCAAGATTGTTTGGCCTGGTCTTTAGAGTACTTGCATCTTTGTCATCAATCAAGAAGGGAAATTGTCATCCTTAAGTTAGATTTTGAAAAAGCATTCGATAAAGTGGAACATGGTCTGTTATTGCAAATTATGGAGAGTAAAGGCTTCCCCAGTAGGTGGCTAACTTGGATGAGAATGATTTTCAACTCTGGTACCTCTGCTGTACTACTCAATGGTGTGTCTGGGAAAGTGTTTCACTGTAAACGTGGTGTTCGACAAGGAGATCCATTATCTCCCCTTCTTTTTGTCCTGGCTGCAGATTTTTTACAGACTATTCTTAATTCAGCAAGACAGCAGGGGCTCCTTTCTTTGCCAGTGGATCTGCCTCGTGATAACGATTTCCCTGTTTTGCAGTATGCAGATGATACCTTAATTTTCCTTCAAGGAGACTCTAGACAACTTGTTTTGATTTGGGGAGAACTCTAGCTGGCTCGATGTCCAGCTCCCACTCTCTGTTATTATCTTCTCAGTTTTACATACAAGCCCTCTTACATTTTACTATTTACACCAACACTCCCCCTCAAGATGGGCTAAAGATATCTAACATGCCCATCTTGTTACAACTCAACTCGTTCTCATTAGGTCCTAGACCTTTTGTGAAACAGTCCGCTAATTGACTACGTGATTTTACATAACTCAGCTTTAGGACCCCACTATCAAGCTTCTCCTTAATAAAGAATCTATCAATTTCCACATGCTTGGTACGGTCAAATTGAACCGGATTGTTTGCAATATTAATTGCAGCAACGTTGTCACAATGAAGCATCATGTTCTCATTTCTCAACAGCCGCAGCTCTTTCAACAGACGCTTTAACCACAACATCTCACACAGGCTCAACGCCATTGCCCTATATTCAGCCTCTGCAGTAGATCGAGCCACAACTGCTTGTTTTTTGCTTCGCCATGAGACAAGATTGCCTCCCACAAATATACAATAACCAGAGGTTGACCTCCTATCATCCTTGCAGCTTGCCCAATCCGCATCACAATATCCCTCCAAATCTAGGTGCCCATTCTTCTTAAACCATAATCCCCTCCCAGGAGTTCTCTTCAAATACCTCAAGATTCTGTAGACCGCCTCCATATGCCCTGTTCTTGGGTCATGCATATACCTGCTTACCACACTCAGTGCATAAGAAATATCAGGTCTTGTGTGACACAAGTATATCAGTCTCCCAGCCAATCTTTGATATGTTTCTCTATCAACAGAATCTCCAGACTGGGCACTAATTTGATGATTTTTGTCAATAGGAGTACTACATGGTCGACATCCGAGCATTCCGGTTTCTGCTAACAAATCAAGTACATGTTTCCTCTGAGAGAGGACAATTCCCTTAGGTGATCTAGCAATCTCAATCCCAAGAAAATAACGAAGCAGTCCTAGATCTTTCACCTCAAAGGCTCTTCCCAGATTCTCCTTCAAACATTTGATTTCCTCATCATCATCTCCAGTAATCACTATGTCATCCACATACACTGCTATAATGGTGATGAATGTCCCTCTATGCTTATAGAAGACTGTATGATCACCATTGCATTGAGTGTATCCCATATCACAAACTGCCCTCCTGAACCTATCAAACCATGCCCAAGGTGATTGCTTTAGTCCATAAAGTGACTTCTTAAGTCTGCACACCTTCCCAACGGTTTGACTATTTGCAAACCCCGGTGGAATTTCCATATAAACCTCTTCCTGTAGATCTCCATGAAGAAATGCATTCTTTACATCCATTTGATGAAGAGGCCAACCAAAGTTGACTGCACAAGAGATCAGGGTCCTAACAGTTCCCATTTTTGCCACAGGAGCAAAAGTCTCATCATAGTCAATACCATATGTTTGACTATAGCCTTTTGCAACCAATCTTGCCTTGTATCTGTCCACCTCACCTTTTGGGTTTTGCTTCACAGTGAAAACCCACTTGCACCCTACTGCTTTCTTCCCTTTTGGAAGTGGGACCAATTCCCATGTCTTGTTCTTCTGAAGAGCATGCATCTCTTCTTTCATTGCTGCATTCCACTTGGGGTCCTGTTTTGCACACTTCCAGTCCTTTGGAATAGACACTGTTTGTAAAGATGCAACAAATGCTCTATGTGCGGGTGAAAGACGAGAGTATGAGAAGAAATTGGCAATGTCATGATTTATACTAGGATGCTCAAAACCATAGCGAACAGGAGGTTTTCCAAAATTGGGTCTAGTATCTCTACGTTGTGCAAGAGGTAAATCTACATGCTTAGGAGTAGGAGAGACATTACCACTTGACCCAGATTGGGTCGAGGAGCTCGATGGAGAGAGATCCGAGGAGAGGTTTGGGACTGGTGAAACAGGCTGCTGTGGTTGTGGTACACTCACTTGCTCCTCCTGGCTCCTGAACCGCCTCCTCTGGTACACTATTGGCTCCTTGGCAACTGTTTGCTCCCCCTGACTCCTGAACCGCCTCCTTTGGTACACTATTGTTTCCTTGGCAATTGGTTCCTCATTGTCCGTCAAACATGGGTTTGTCCCAACAATCACCACTTCACTCCCTTCATCAACCGCCTCCTCATTCTCATCACCAATTATCTCTTCATTCTCATGGCCACTATTCCTCATATCCATAACATTATCCTGATCAACCACCCCCTGAGTTTTAGGCTCATCCACTGAACACGGGATAGCACCAACAATCACTTCCTTTTGAGCAGCATCTCTTCCAATCTCCCCCTCTCTACTGTCACTCTCAGTGACTGAAGAGAATTCCTCCAAGAGCGGATCAAGATCCCAAGGTTTTGTGTAGTATGGTTCAAACTCACGAAACATCACATCCATACTCACAAACAATTTCTTCCCAATAGGGTCCCAACACTTGTAACCCTTTTGTGTAGAAGAATATCCAACAAAAACACACTTCACCGCCTGAGCATCCAACTTTCCAACTGAAGGTCTATGGTCTCTGACAAAACAAACACAACCAAATACCTTGGGAGGCACTTTAAACTCTCGTTGTCCCAACAGAAGCTCAGTGGGCGACTTCATCCCAAGAATCCTGGATGGCATTCGGTTGATTAAATATGCTGCTGTTAGCACCGCTTCACTCCAGAGATATTTAGGCACATTCATATGAAACATCATTGACCTTGCTACCTCCAGCAAGTGTCGATTCTTCCTCTCAGCTACACCATTTTGTGGTGGGGTATTAGGGCAGGTAGTTTGATGTATAATTCCATGACCCGAAAGATATGCCATAAAATCATTGTTCACATACTCCTTTCCATTATCTGTTCGGATAATCCGAATCTTGACATTAAATTGATTTTCAACCAACTTATGAAAGTCTTGAAAACATTGAAGGACCTCATGCTTACCCCTAAGCATGTAAATCCATGTCATACGAGTATAGCAATCAATAAAGGTGACAAACCACTTAAATCCACTCAAAGATGTAACTGAGCAGGGACCCCAAACATCAGAGTGTATTAACATAAAAGGTTCACAACTACGAAGACCAATACTAGGATATGTTGATCTTGTATGCTTCCCAAGCTCACAAGCATCACACATAAGTTTGGTCTTATCCACATCCTTAAAAGCATCATGATACAATTTATTCAAGCTTTCAAAAGGCATATGTCCTAACCGACGATGAAGCAAGAAGATCTCCCTTTCCTAAGCTCCAACATCTACTGCCAATGCTGACTCTGCTTGGTTGATAAACCACAACCCATTACGCCTGACTCCAGTCCCAATCACTCTCCCCGTCCTCTTCTCCTGAAAGGTACAAAGATTTTCATCAAATGTAACAATGCATTTGAACTGATCAACAAGGGAACTAACAGAGAGGAGATTGACTGGGAATGAAGGAACATGCAAAACAGATGATAAACAAAGGAACAGAGTGCACTCTATAGATCCTACACCATGAATGGGTTGAGAGGTGCCATCAGCAGTTTGAATTGTTTCAGAATAGGGATGTGGAGTGTAAGTTTTAAAAGAACTAGATATGCCAGTGACATGTTTGGAAGCTCCTGAATCAATGACCCACTCTATATTATGCCTATATGTGGATGCAAGTGCCTGTGCCTGAGTACCTTTGCCCAAGTGGGCAAAGTTACCAAAGTGACTGGTAGTGGCCATTACAGAACCAGCTGGAGTGGTTTTGGAACTCTCAGATGCCTTGCTCTTCTGCCATTGTTCCCACTGCTTAACCTGCTCTCCAGTCAAGGTAATAGATGCAACCTCCTCTGTGGTAGCAGCATTGACTTGAGAACCACTCTCCATGGTGGCAGCATTGGCTTGAGAACCACCACGGCCTCTGCCGCGACCCCCTGCACGACCTCCTCCACGGCCACCACGTCCACCTCCTTGATCACCACGAGCACCACCACGACCTCCACGAGTTCCACTCCTACCACCATAATTTTTAGGAAGAGGACAATTGTAGCTCAAGTGTCCCTTCTCTCCACAGTTGTAGCAAATCCTTTCTGCCACTGTGGTGTAGGCTGACTTTACAGAATTGTCATTATTCGTTAGTCTAAGTCTGCTCTCCTCAATGACCATGGCTGACACTGCCTCCTCCATGGTGGGTAGACTATCCTGGTGACAAAAGGCAGCCCTCCTGCTCTCGAACTCCAATCAGCAAGCACGACACAACAATCAGCCTCAAATCCCCACCTTCTCTGCTCTGCTTCACGCAGCAGCTTAGCTGGGCTCAAAAGCCAGCAACCACACCAACACGCACGCCCACACACCACTTGCCTGTGCGTGCAGCAAGCTGCTCATCCGTGCTGCACCTGCTCGCCCGTGGGGCGCTCCCACGCGCGACGCGTCCCCGTGCACTCGCGGGCCGCGCCAAGCACGATCGCCGGGAGCCTCGCCCGTGTTGTCGAGTGCCTGCAGGTCCGAGTGCGCCCGAGCACCCACGTGCTGCTCCACCCGTGTACCAGCACCGGAGCAGGCGCCGCCACCACCGCCGCGCCCGTCCGCGAGCTCGCGCAGTCCGCACGTGCTGCCCACACGAGCAGGCCGTGAGTTGCACCGCCGCAGCGTCCGTACGCCTGCGCCACCTACGCCGCGCCACCGCCGGTCGCTGCGCCGCCACCGGTGGAAGCCCTAGCACTGGCTCCAGATACCATGTTTTGATTTGGGGAGAACTCTAGCTGGCTCGATGTCCAGCTCCCACTCTCTGTTATTATCTTCTCAGTTTTACATACAAGCCCTCTTACATTTTACTATTTACACCAACACAACTCTTCTTCCTCAAAGCCATCCTTAACAGTTTTGCTGAGTCCACTGGTTTAAAAGTCAATTACAATAAATCTATGATGATTCCTGTCAATGTCACTAATGATCGTCTTAATATTTTGGCAAACACTTTTGATTGCTCTATTGGCTCTCTTCCTTTTACTTATCTTGGTCTACCCCTCAGCCTTACAAAACCATCTGTAGCTGATTTCTGGCCATTGGTGTCTAAGTGTGAAAGAAGATTAGTGAGTATCTCATCCTTCCTAAGTCAGGCAGGAAGGCTACAAATGACAAATGCAGTTCTGAGTGCTCTGCCCACTTATGCCATGTGCACCTTTCTCCTTCCTAAAACTGTTGTTAAGCAAATTGATAAGTTTAGAAAACATTGTTTATGGAGGGGCTCAGACTTTAACTGCAAACAACCCCCAAAAGCTGCATGGAATTTAGTTTGTGTCTCAAAGGAGAATGGGGGTCTTGGAGTTCTCAATTTATATACTCAAAATCAATGTCTGTTGACCAAGCACCTCCATAAATTTTTCAATAAACAGGATGTTCCATGGGTTCAACTAGTTTGGAACAGTCATTATCCTAATGGTAATCTCCCTGTGAATAATAGAAAAGGGTCCTTTTGGTGGAAGGATGTTTGTAAATTCCTAGTTTCTTTCAAGGGTATGGCTTCAGTTTCAATTTCTGATGGATCAACCTGTTTTTTCTGGACAGATGTCTGGAATAATAGACTTCTTTGTCATCAAATGTCAGAGCTCTTTTCCTTTGCTAAAGATGCTGATATCTCTGTTCAACAATTTATAGCCTCAGAAACAATGTCCGATCTTTTTCATTTGCCTCTTTCAGTTGAAGCCTATGATCAATTTCAGCAGTTAGCCTTTTCACTCCAAGACTTGCAGTTACATCAAGGCAAAGACAAATGGGTCTATATCTGGGGATCTTCAGTTTATGCATCAAGTAAGGCATACTCACAGTTGATGGGTTCAATACGTGTATCGCCAGTTTATAAATGGCTGTGGAATTCATATTGTCTGCCTAAGAGAAAAGTCTTTTTCTGGTTGGTTCTTAAAGATCATCTCAGCACAAGGGAACTCCTAAAAAGGAAAAGTATGGTTTTACAAAGTTACAGTTGTGTTCTCTGTCATCTGAATATTGAAGTCACCATAGCTATGTTCTGGGCTATCTGGTCAGCTCGCAATGATTTGATTTTTAGGCCAATTCAACACTCTCTGGCTTCCTGCAAAGTTGTCTTCAAGCAAGAATTGGCGCGAGTTAAGCTCAGAGCCAAACCCGATTTCAAGCCCCTTTTTGATTTATGGATAAGAAACTTTGTGTAATTCTTTTGGTTTTCTTCCTTTCTTTTCATGTTCCCTGACCTCCTGTACAGAACCTTTTGCTTATTTGTTAATAAAAGTCCAGTAGGGGGCACAACCCCCTCCTGTTTCCCTCAAAAAAAAGGTTAATTTTTAGCAACTAATAATTAGCCCCTGGTATCTACTCTATCTCTCTCTCTTTTTTTGACAAAGATATCTGCTCTATATCTATGTACAGTATGTTGTTCTTTTCAGTACGTTGGAACTGGGGCAATGATGCTGAATCCATACATTTGAATGTCTCGAGCCAAGCAATACTCCAGATTGAACACGAAAAAGGCTACGGTGATAACAGAAGAAAGTATCTTTGCAAAAGTTTGACGAATTACAAATGCTTCCTGATCTACCTTCTAACACAAAGTGTTATCCTAGGGTTTGCACATACAAATCCAACCAGGTACAGATCAAAGTCGCGCAAACACTGCAGATATTACTCACAACATCAAACTAGGAATCAGAGGGCCAGAATCTAACGGCATACGCATGGCAGCAACGTTAGTCTTGCCGCAGATAGCCTAGACAAAGCAAGACGGCGTGAAGAGAGACAACCAGCTCCGTCCATCTCAACCACGCCAGCTCCAACCGAAACGCCGAGGAGTGATCCGGCTGCGCCACTGGAGACATCCCAGCTGCCAGTGACAAAAACAACAAAGGGGCCAACGGCAACTTAGAATAAGCGCTGCCAATTGCCAAAGGCACACAACATGATGGCTATTAGCTCATGCAAACAGAACCGGGGCCGTACTCACCGCTGCACACGTTGCTGGTGGTGACATTGGCGAGGATGGCAAATGATGTGCTGTTGGTGTACCCGGCATACGAGCATGTCGTGCTCTCGCAGGATGAGGTGGAGGATGTGTTGCCGAGGAACATGTCTCCGCACTTGGCAGCAGGGCAGAACGACGAGCTCAATCCCTGCATTGGCTGGCAGTCCAACCTGAAGCCCATGGAAGCATTGAGTTGAATTATAAAGGGTGATTCAGAATTCACATTTAGTAGGGCGAGCACTTACTGCCAGGTGCTAGAGCTGCAGCCACACATGACGCAGTTGTTGGCGGTGAGGATATAGCTTCCATTTGGCACAAGAAGGTTACGGTCAATGGCTGTATTGCTAATGGCAGAACCACAAGCTGCATATATAAACATTAAACCATTAGCTCCAAAATGGAACTCCGAGCAAATGGCTAAATGTCATACGACTGAATGAGCATGCTATCTTATGTACATGATATGAGGCATTACAGTTTCTGAAGCAATATGCCAATTCAGTTCATTTAGAAGGATAAATGAACAGGATGTAAGGCTGAAGTGCATTTTAACCACACAATGCTACCATTAGCAATAGCAAGACTAAGACAATGGCAAACAAACAAGGTGAGTGACATGAACAAACTTCCAATGATGTGAAGTTATACAAAGACAATTATATGAATTGTACTTTTCTGCTACCAAAATCTAGTTCAGCTAGTATTGTGGTAGTCCAATTTGGTCCAAACTTCATTCCAAAGATAAGGTTCTAACATCCTCTTAGAATATATTTTTTTGGGGGATCGCTTATCAGAAAAAAATGAGATATGACAAATGTCAATGCCCAGAACGTCAGATCCAAATGTTATGTTCAGAAAGCCAGATACATATCAATTGCCTTATCCTGAACCATGACTAACAAAAAGTATTTTGTTGAAGCAAACAACTCCAGTACTTCTGTTGGAGATACTAATTCATTTACACAGATAGTAACCTACACTTGTGTCATCAAGAACAAAAACCCTCTTTTTACAAGCTAATGTTCAAGACATGCTCTGTGCAGCTGCTTGCAAACTACTAGAAGAAGTTCAGAGCGGAGAGCAGAAATGCTGAAACAAACTAGTACTAGTGTCGTTCCTTTTTTTAATCATCCTTTTTGTCTATTCAAAAGCACAAGCTTTTCAGGCAAACAATCTGCTGAAAAGAACTTCTGAACATTTTTAGGCGTACAATGGGGGAGCAAAAAGAGAGAGACTTTGCATTTGCCTAACGGCAAAGCATGTCTATGTTAATCACAGCTTTTACCAGCAATAAAGATGCAAATGCAAAGAGGTTCAGAACTTTTCAGGGTCCATGTGTAAGCAGCAACAGTAACATAGCAGTATAGCTCAAAACCAATGAAAGTGGATCTACTTTCTTTTAGACTCCTCAAGGAATCTACCTAAACAAGTCGAATAGATCAAGAAAACACCAGCCTCTTGGGGGAGGGGGGGGGGGACATTAAAGGGAGGCGCCTTTTTTCTGTATATATATATTGTCCTACCTCGCAGTGGCACGTCAAGAACCTGGCCGGCGATAAGGGCCTTGGCGTCGGGCATCTTGTTGACGGCGAGAATCGTATCCTCCGTGGTGCTGAACTCCTGCGCGATGGTGGCCACGGAGCTCCCGGTGGGCACGACGTAGGTGAAGTGGACGACGGGCAGGCCGGCCACGGGGTCGCAGCTGCAGGGCACGGGGATCCAGAGCTGCTGCCCGACGGCGACCCTGTTGGGGTCGGAGACGTTGTTGGCGGCGGCGATGTCCTGGTAGGAGACGAGGCCCGCGAAGACGCCCCGCGCGACGGCGTCGAGCGTGTCCCCGGCGCGGACCCGGTACGTGGGCCGCTGGAACGTGGCCCCGGCGCCGCCCGAGCAGAGGCAGGGCAGGCGCACCCGCAGCGGCGACGGCGCGGGCGCCGTGGGCGGCGTGGAGAGCGGGAGGCCGTTGGCGGCCAGCAGCGCGCGGTGGGAGCGGAGCTGGAAGAGCGCGCGCACGGCGGCCAGCGTGGGCGTGGCCGTCCCGTTGGGCGGCGCGTAGGAGACGAGCGCCTGGCACGTGGACGCCCGCGGCGCCGTGGCGTTGCACGCGAACCGCGCCGCGCGCGCCGCGGGGCGAGGCGCCGCCGCGAGGAGGCAGAGGAGGAAGAGCAGGAGGAGGGAGGCGGCGGGGGGCGGCGCCATCGCTGCTGCTGCCGTGAGAGGCAAGGAGAAGAGAGGTTTAGCTTAAGCTAGTGTGTGTGTGTGTGTGTGTGCCCCGTGTTACTGTTGTGGGGTTGGAGGGTTTTGGGGCTGGTTTGGCTGTTTAAATGTTGGGGAGCCGCATTGGCGCGGAGGTAGAGGAGTGGTGGGGCAGTGTGCAGCAGCGAGCTGGGCGGTGGGCATGGTTTGGTGGTCTCTCGACTCTCTCTCTCTCCATTGCCGCGCGGTCAAAGCTGAGCTTGACGAGGGATCCATGCCGTCCACTGCTCCCTGCACGGCTCAGATCGTGCGTAGTAAAAGGCACCGGTGGAGATGACAGCGTGAGCCTAGTGGAGTGTGCACAGTGAGACTGGGTGGGGTGGGGTGGGGTGGAGGGAGAAGACAGCAGAACAAGCGTGGGCTGCAGACTGCAGCAGCATGCGGGGATTCTCTGTGCGCGGTGGCATCGTAGCTTGACATGACATGCAGACGGTTCAAGATTTTTTTTTTTTACTGAACTGGTGGGGCCGAAGCCCCTACAGAAAATGTATTAATGAAAACAAAGAACATACAAGAGTTGGTTTAAGGTACAGAGACAAAACGAACAAGCAAAAGAGCTATAAAGCTATAAAACTAAAAAATTAAAAAGAGAATCAGCAGACAAGGAAGGAAATAAAGAAAATCAGGAACAACAAAAGGGTTATGTCAGATTTTGTATCCATGATAGAAGATGTTGCTCCATTGATGGCCTCACTCTATGCCTGAGCAGGCTGCATTCCTTAAGAAATCGCCTCTGGCAATCATCTGGATTGGGCTGAACCCCTTTGAAGATGAGATCATTTCTGGTGTTCCAAATGGCCCAGCACATAAGCATTATTGATTCCATAAAGAAGGGGTGAGCCAATTGATCTTTGATCTGCTGAAAAATGTCAGGGACTGAGCTCTGCAAAGGAATCTCCACACCAATTTGATACCAGCAAGCAGCAGCAAAAGGGCAATCTAAGAAGAGATGTGATCTTGACTCTTCGGAGATGAAGCTGCATAGGACGCAGTTGAAGGAGTCTAGCTGCATATTCTTTCTTCTCAACAAGTTTCTGGTGCTGAGCCTATCTTTGATCAGAAGCCAGCCAAAGACCTTATGCTTGGGTTGACAGCAACTTTTCCATAACCACTTGAAAGCAGGGCTAATACTTGAGTGGCCAGCTAGCAGTCTATAAACCTTTGAAGAGGCAAAAGATCCTGAGCCCCAACTGTAACCCCAGGTATCACCTTCTTCATTAGATAAGTTGGTGGGAAGAAGGGTTTGTTCAATGTGAACAAACTGAGCATGAGCATCTGTTGACAAGGGGAGCTGAAAGCAATCTGAAAAATCATCTTGACTGAGAACCTGTTGGACTGAAGCTCTATCGTTTTTTGCAAAGGAGAGGAGCTCAGGAGCAGAGAGGGCGAGAGGCTGGTCCAAATTATTCCAAGTGTCATGCCAAAAAAGGGAGGACCTTCCATCTTTAAGCTGAGGAGAGGCAAAACTTTTGAAGAGGCTAAGGAGCTTGAGAGTATCCCTCCACCAGAAAGATCCCTTCTTAATATGACTGGGAAGTTTACCATTTCTATAGTATTTCTCCCAAACAAGGTTGACCCAAGGAATGTCCAATCTATTGAAGAATTTATGCAAATTGTTGGAGAGAAGGGCTCTGTTTTGCTTTTCAAGATTCAGGACCCCAAGGCCTCCTTCATCCTTTGGAACACATACTAGATCCCAGGCTGCCTTTGGAGGTGCTTTGGAGTTAATATCAGACCCTCTCCACAGACAATGCTTCCTATACTTGTCAATTTGCTTGATGATGGTCTTGGGGAGGAGTAGGGAGCACATGTAGAAGGTTGGGAGAGCACTGAAAACTGCATTAGTCAACTGAAGCCTTCCAGCCAAAGTGAGAAAGGAGGAGATCCCAGAGAGCCTTCTTTCACACTTGGAAACCATAGGAAGGAATTCCTGCATTCTTGGTCTTTCAATTCCCAAGGGCAGACCAAGATATGTAAAGGGAAAGCTGCCCACAGCACAACCAAAAGTCTGGGCCAAATGGTTTAGCTTATCACCTGAAATATTGACAGGAACCATCATTGACTTGGAGAAGTTGATCTTGAGCCCAGTAGACATTGAAAAGGTGTTGAGCAAGGACTTAAGAAAGAACAGCTGCCTAGCATCACCTTCCAAAATAATTAGGGTGTCATCTGCATATTGAATGACAGGAAAATCTCTGTTGGAGGAAGGGACAGGCAGGTTGAGGAGACCAATGGACTGAGCTTTGCTGATTAAAGCCTGGAGGAAGTCAGCAGCCAAAACAAATAACAGTGGGGAGAGGGGGTCACCCTGTCTAACCCCCCTCAGGCAATGAAAGGTTTTCCCTGGAGCTCCATTCAGGAGGACAACAGAGGTACCAGATGAAAAAATGGAAGTCATCCAGTGAACCCACCTTTGTCCAAAGCCCATAGCTTGCATAATGAGAATCATGGCTTGGTGCTCAATCTTGTCAAATGCCTTCTCAAAGTCCAACTTTATGATGACAATTTCTTTCTTGGAATTGTGACAAATGTGTAGGTACTCAAATGCCCATGCAACACAGTCTTGGATGGTTCTGCTCTTTATAAACCCATACTGATTTTTGTGAACAAGAGAGGTGATAGCTTGCTGAAGTCTATTTCCCAGGAGCTTGGTGATGACCTTAACTGAAGAGTTTAACAAGGAGATGGGTCTGAAATCCTTAATTCTGCAAGCATTTTCCACCTTAGGGATGAGAGTGATGTAGGAGGAGTTGATACTTCTGAGACAAACTGAATTGTCATGGAAAGCATCACAAAGCCTATAGAAGTCTTGTTTGATAATAGGCCAGCATTTTTTTAAAAATTCATTGGTAAAGCCATCTGGTCCAGGAGACTTGTTGTTGGGGAGAGCCTTCACAATGTTGTCAATATCTGCATGAGAGAAAGGCTCCTCCAAAAAACTAAGGTCCTGACTCTCCTGCAAAAAAAGGCTTGGGTCCACCCAGAAGTTCTCAAATTCAGAGGATCCAAGTCTGACCTTGAAGTCATCCCATATCATTTTTTCCTTCCCAGCATGATCACTGATCAGGGAGCCATCATCAGCCTGCAGCTCCCTGATAAGATTGCCTCTGTGCCTTATGGTTGCATTGGCACGAAAAAAATGAGTGCTGGCATCACCAAATTTAACCCATTTGATGGAGCCTCTCTGCTTCCAATAAATCTTTTGCTGTTCTAGAAGCTGAAGAAGATGTTTTTTCAGGATCACCTTAAAATTCCATTCTTCTAGAGTGAGGTCTCTATGCTCCCCTAGGATCTCCAGGAAGTGCAAGGTTAACTTGCAGTTCTCAATGGTAACTCTCAGTCCAGGTCTGGAGGCTTGCCATTCTCTAAGTTTTTTCCTTAGAGATTTGAATTTGGCAGTCAGAAATTTAGCAGGATCAGAATCAGAGGGGGGATGATCTCCCCAAGTTTGACTGATCAGTTCCAGGCCTTGATTGTTGCACAGCCAGTGATTTTCAAACCTGAAGATCTTACTCTTGGGGATGACTGTTGATATTGAAACAATGCACGGGGAATGATCTGATGGAGTCATATCCAAGGCCTTAGCTGTGGTATTTGGATAGGAGATGACCCAATTACTGGAGGTGAACACCCAATCCAGTTTCTCAAGGAGAGGAGAGGGCTGCATGTTGGACCAGGTATATTTTCTCCCTTGCAAGGTAATTTCAATTAAGCCAAGTGAGCTAATGGCCTCATTAAAGAACAACATGTCAGAGATACTTCCCCCAGGTTTGTTCCTGTCTTCCTGCTTTCTGATGAGATTAAAATCTCCCAGGATTAACCAATCTTGACTGACAGGCATCTGCACATTTTTAAGCCAGTTGATAAAGGCAATCTTACCATCAGGGGAGCAGGGGCCATAAACACCAGAGAGGATCCACTTTGCACCATTGTGAGCAGAAACAAACTCCACCGAAAGACAAAAATCATTAGCAAAGATTTTATTACCAGTGAACATAGAACCTTTCCAGGCTATAAAGATACCCCAGAGGCCCCAACAGAGGGCAAGATTTCAAACTGATCAAAGCTACCAGGACAGAAATTTCTCAGAAATTGGAGGTCACATTCAGATTTTTTCGTTTCTTGCAAACAAATAATGTCACATGCAGACTGAGATATTTTGTCTCTAATAGCATCCCACTTCCATCTGGCATTAAGACCTCTGACATTCCAAGTTTTACAGCTGTTCTGATTCATTAAAACAACTAGCAGGGATACAAAGATACCAAAGCATAGCAAGGTACAAACATACTATCTGTCCACTGTCACTAAGACGGTTCAAGATTTCCAGCTCGGCGTGATCTCTGCGTGCGCTGCTGCCTTGCTGGGAATCAATCGCTTGGATTGGACCGCGCGGAGGATCAGGTGGCCGTTTGGTCATCCCTGATCGTTCACCACGCCGGCCGGAGCAGGGGTGGGTGGTAAAAAGATCTGCTAGGTGCGTGGGTTGCCGGAGTGGGCGGCACTGGCAAGCGGTTCGCACCTGCGTTCCTCGGCGGTGAAAGCCTGCCGCCCAGTAGCTAGCAAAGGTACGGCGATCCCATCTGTCCCGTGTGGCCGCCGCGCCCGCACCGGGCCGGCCGCCGGAAGTGGGCGCGGCGCCCTTTGTCCGACGTCCGTGCGCCTGCTCCCGTCCCACGAAACACCGAGGGTGCCGACACATGCTCTGCTCACGCCATCGACGGCAGCGTGGTTGTACGCTGTGGCTTGGCTGTGGTAGCAGAGGACGCCGCGCCGGTCTTGTTGGTTTGTGAGTTCACGAGATCGCGGTGTTGGCGTTCGTTCGTTCGTGGAGGTTTCTGACCCGAATCCTCTCCTCTCAACTCTGATCTACAGGTCCATCACATGATGTGAGCCACCGAGCAGCGAGCGAGGTTTGCGCTTTGCGGAGCCCGACCTCCAGCCTCCAGCTCCAGTGCCTGTCCCTGTGCCTGTGCCGCGAAACATGTCCAGTTCCTGACAGAATCCATGGCTCCTGATGAACCCTGGAACCGTTGGGGTTGGGGATCAACAACGCTGTGCGTCAGTTTTCAAAGCTGCAGCGGATCATCAGGACAGGACACACGGCCTTAAAACTAGCGAACTTGTGCACTCGACACTACTCCCTCCGTCTCTAAATAAGTGTCGCCGTTGGTGTGCGTGCCACGTGTTTGACTTAATTTGTAGAAAATATGTGCAATATTTACATCTCCAAATAATTTTGTTAAAAAACTAGAAGTAAAGATCTTTCCGATGATACTAATTACTTACATAAATATTAACATATTTTAATATATAATTGTCGATAACTTTTTCTCGGAAAGCGAGAACGACACTTATTTAGAGACGGAGGGAGAACGCCAACACGTCCTCCCAGGAACTGGATTGAAGCTGCTTGTCGGGCAAAGATTCCGGGCCATATCATATGGGCCGTCCAATGCTGTTGAACGGCATTGGAGAAGCAACTGTTTTGTTGTTTATCAAAAAAAAGTCTTGTTTTTTTTTGGTATTATATGTATAAACTTAATACAATGTCTGGTACAGAGGAAATTTGCACCAACGATCTCTTAGTTCTTTAATCGGATCCTTGCACTAATTATTGTATCCTTACACTACAGTAAAAACTTCATATTAATCGGATCATGTATAACTTAGCTATAAATTTATTTAGATATAACTTAGCATAAAGCTAAATAAATCTATACCTAAGTTATACCTGATCCAATGAGTATGGAACTTTTACTACGGTTCAAGAATACAACAATTGGGTTACAATAAAAATTTCACCATAATTGGATGAAAGAAACTGCATCTATGAATTATTCTAACTAATTATAGAAAAGCATAGATCTAAATCTATAACAAAAATTTTATTCTAAAGTTGTCGGGGGTCCACAAAAGGGGTACCCCAATCAACGCAAACTAAGAGGTTAAACCTAGAACGCCGGTAAATAACAAACCTAACTGGTCTAACCCCTTAAAGAGACCAACCCCTCGAGGCCCACAACGCTGGCCCACCAAGCCGGGCCTCGGGCGAGCGCGCGCTCTCCGTCTCGCCCGAGTTCACCAAGCCAGGCCCGGGCGAGCGCTCCACTAAAACCTCGAGTCCTGGCATTTAGGGCTCGAGCCCCCCACAGCCGAACACCATACCTCGAGACCCCACGCGGGGACCTCGAGCCTCTCTGGCACAGCAGCCTATCCCTCGAGGCACTTATGCTTCCCTCGAGCGGCGCAGGCATCGGATGCCAGCCCCATACCGCGCATTTAATACATCTACCTACTTCAGTCACGTCCTCTGCAGCCCGACGTGTATCATAGTAACCAGGGCAGAGTCAAGTCTCGTTTTCACCACAAGCATGGGCAAAAGGGCGCCAGTACGGCACTGTTAACCCATACCCTACGCTGTTGCACGTCCAAGCCACGTCTCGAGGCCCGGATGCCCACTGCTCAATCAATTTTCACGAGACTTGTCCATACCTGCGGGGGCTCGAGCCCCCCCGTAGGCGCCACCTCGAGGCCGGCTCCGCGCCCCTCGAGCCCTAACTGCTTTCATGCTATTGGAAGACAGGTACCCCAAGATCCGGAGGGACCCCGCCGTGTCCTGTACGTGCCGGAATGGGTGTTGTACGGCTTCTACATCGTCACGCCATCACGTCCGCGCCCGGAATGGAGGCCACGCCCCAAGGACGCCTCAACAGCAACGCCCACATCGGCTCCAGTGGCCCCGACAAGACAGGGTTCCTACCCCTCTCCGTATTGGGCATCGTACGCCCCGACACCTGTAATACCCTTGTGTAACCCTGGCCTCCCCTTGCTCTATAAAAGGGGACGCCAGGGCCCTTCGCGCGAAGAGGAGAAGACGCGAGTCCACGGTTACACAACTCCGAGAGACAACACACAAGTCCACACACGTACACACTCGAGTCCGGACTCCGGTCCACGCTCATTGAGCTTGTATTCGCCCCTGTACAAGCACTTAGGTGCAAGTAATACAAGAACCTCCTCCCCCGCTGGACGTAGGGCCTTCTTTGCCCGAACCAGGATAAATCCTTGTGTCATCTTGCATCACCATCCAGGAAGAGAGCACGCGATCATATTACTCGTTGGTGTCGTACCCCCGGGTTCGAAACACCGACAGTTGGCGCGCCAGGTAGGGGCCTTCGCGTGTCGAGACGGTTTCTCGCTGTTTCCTGGATGGCTGCTTCGACTCCTTCGTTCTCTGCCGGTGCCTTCATCTGGTTCGGGAGCCTCGAGTTCCTGGCCACCGACAACGGCAACGAGCTGACCTTGCTCTCCACGGAGGGCCCGAGTGGAGGGCGTGTCACGCCACCCCGTGCGAGGAGCGTGGCACGCCGCCCACACCACCACGCGTCGCCACCCCGTGAGCGGCGCCGTCGTCACCATCGTCGCCAGGCACAGGCCGTGCCGGCGGCGTACACCCACTTCCCCGTGCCCGGCGCGGAGTTCCCGAGGAGGAGCCTGCCTGGCGCATGGCCGGATACTTCCAGGGCGCGCTCGCGCCCACTCAGCGACTTCGCGTTCCTTATGTGCACGGACCAGGAGCCAGGCCAGAGGCCTCCGAGCCGCGCACCATCGACGCCACCCAGCCTCCTCCCGCACGGGGAGTACCGCGCTCGACGCCGGCGGTTCCCGTTCGGCCTCAACAACTCCGCAGCAGCCTACGCCCGCCAGCTCAACGAGCGCCATCGGGGCCGACCGCCGGCAGAGCAGGAGGAGCGCCCGGGCGTGCTACTACAGGCCATGGCCAACCTGGAGATCGTCCACCCCGCGCACGTCGACCGCGGCTTCTCGCGAGCCATCGAGCCACCCCGGCGAGCCACTGTCGGAGAATGGTACCGCGAGCTGCGGTCCCAGCATCTGCCAAGGCGGCACGCCGTCAACAGCTCCGACTCCGACGAATACGACTACCACGACCCTGACCTATGGGATCCCACCAGGGAGTGCTTCCAACTCGAGGGGGTCGTATGCGATACCGAGGACGAGGGCGACGACGGCAGGCCGGCGCTCGATCTAGAGGGCCCCAGCGACGTGGCCGCGGCAGGCGAATCACGTGTTCAGGGGAGGAACGAACCTCTAGCACCGGCTGCACCGCCTCAGCACGACGATGGCCGGGCGGCGCAACTCGCGCAGGTGCAGGAGGCAATCACCAAAGCCGAGGAAGAACGGCGACACCTGCTGCAGCTCCGGCAAACTCTGATGTAGGAACCACCCCAGCCCCGAGGAGTCGGAGCTCGAGGTCGGGCTCGAGAGGTCCACCGGCAGATCCTCGAGGACGGGGCACCAGCACGCCCCGAGGTATGCTTCCCGCGAGCCGGGCAGAACATGGTGGCGGCGGCGATGATGCTCCGTGATCTACCCGCCGTCTCCAACCCTGACGCTAGGTGCATGCTTGGGGAAATGAAGAACCTCCTCGAGACAGCCGCTGTGCAGCAGGCCGAGAGCTCGGCGTCACGCCGGCGCGGAGCAGCCTCGGGGAAGCCGGCGGACACGCCCCGCAACGAGCGCGAGGCATCCGTCCACCAGTCGGACGCCTCTCGAGCTAGGCCAGTCCGCGAACGGATCGTCGACAACCGGCCACCTCGAGACCCCAACGACGCCCGCAACGACATCAACCGTCGGCGCAAGGACAAGGGGGCCCAGGAACGTGGCTATAGCGCCCATCGAGAGGGGCGCTACGACAGCGACGAGGACCGGCAAGTCCTCGAGCCCCAGAGTCTTCAACCGGACCATCCGCAGCTCAACCCTCCCCGACCGCTTCCGACCGCCGACCAACATCGTGAAGTACGACGGGGAGGTCGAGCCCAAGCTCTGGCTCTCGGACTTCCGCCTAGGCTGCCAACTGGGCGGAGCGAAGAACGACGACCGTGTGATCATACGCCAACTCCCACTTTACCTCTCGGACACCGCCCACCGGTGGCTCGAGGGGCTCCCGCCGGATCGGATCGACGACTGGGCCGACCTAGTCAGGGTCTTCGACAGGAATTTCAAGGGGACTTGCGTGCGCCCAGGCAACCCCTGGGACCTACGGCGTTGCAGGCAGGCGGCGGACGAGCCCCTCCGCGACTTTGCTCGGCGGTTCTCGAAGCAGCGCCTCGAGCTCCCCCACGTGCCTGATGAGGACGTCATCTCAGCGTTCCTCGCGGGCACGACATGCCAAGAGCTAGTTCATGAGCTAGGACGCTACCGTCCCAGGACGGTCGAGGACCTGATGGATCGCGTCACCAGCTTTGCCTCAGGCGACGAGGCAGTGGAGGCCTTCTTTGGCCGTTCCACGGACAAAGGTAAGGCGGTGACCGTGCCGGAGGGCTCGAACAAGGGCAACGATGCCAAGAACGACAACAATAACAGCAACAAAAAGAAGAAGAACAAACGCAAAGGTCAGAAGGCGAAGCGTGGCGCCGATGACGACGACGACAAAGAGGTGCTCGCGGGCGCCCTCGAGCCTAAGAAGCCCCGAGGCCCCCCTGACGGGGCTGTTTTCAACCAGATGCTCGAGGACCCCTGCACTTATCACAGGGGCCCCGTAAATCACAAGTTAAAGGACTGCCGACTGTTGAAAGGCTACTACTCCAAGCTCGGCGATAAGAAAGAAGACGCGCCTAAGGGCAAGGATAACAATCGGCGCGGTGGTGGGGACACGGACGGCAACTTCCCACCGGTGCGCGACTGCTACATGATCTACGGGGGGCCGACCGTCGGGCTCTCAGCTCGAGAAAGAAAGAAGGAGCGCCGGGAGATCTTTACACTCGGCCACGACGCCCCCCGGTACCTTGACTGGTCTGATGCGCCGATCACGTTCGACCGTGACGACCATCCGGACCCCGTCATCGTCGACGTATGGTTCTCCAAGGTGTTGATGGATGGGGGCTCGAGCCTCAACATCATATACCTCGAAACCCTCGACCTCCTGGGGATTTCAGAGGGTCAGCTCCGACCCAGCGTCGGGGGGTTCCACGGAGTCGTACCAGGGAAGAAGGCCCACCCCCTCGGGCGCATCGACCTGCCGGTTTGCTTTGGCACGCCGGCTAACTTCCGCCAGGAGACGCTCACCTTCGAGGTGGTTGGATTCCAAGGGACCTACCATGCCATCATTGGCCGGCCAGGCTATGCCAAGTTCATGGCAGTTCCCAACTACACCTACTTGAAGCTCAAAATGTCGGGGCCAAAAGGGGTCATCACCGTCGACACATCCTACGAGCATGCGTACCACTGCGACGTGGAGTGCGTCGAGCGTGGGGAGGCAAACGTCCAGCTCGACTCGCTCGAGGCCCTAGCCGCCCTGGCCACCGAGGAGGCCCCTGAAGCGAAGCGCCACGCTGGCACCTTCGAGTCGGCAGAGCACACCAAGCAGATACCCATTGACCCGACCTCGACCAATGGCAAGACGCTGACCGTCAGTGCCAGCCTCGAGCCTAAATAGGAAGCAGTGCTCGTCGACTTTCTCCGCGCGAACATCGACATGTTTGCGTGGGGACCCTCGGACATGCCGGGCATACCGAGGGAAGTCGCCGAGCACGCCTTGGAGATCCAGGCCGGGTCCAGACCGGTGAAGCAATGCCTGCGCCGCTTCGACGAGGAGAAGCGCAGGATCATCGGCGAGGAGGTGCACAAGCTTTTGGCGGCCGGGTTCATCAAGGAGGTATTTCACCCAGAGTGGCTAGCTAACCCTGTACTAGTTAGGAAAAAGAATGGAAAAATGCGGATGTGTGTAGACTACACTGGTCTGAATAAAGCATGTCCAAAAGTTCTATTTCCTTTACCTAAAATTGATCAGATTGTCGATTCCACTGCGGGGTGTGAGGTACTTTCATTTCTCGATGCGTATTCCGGCTACCACCAGATTAGGATGAAAGAATCCGACGAGCTCGCTACCTCTTTTGTTACGCCTTTTGGTATGTATTGCTACGTTACAATGCCCTTCGGCCTTCGAAACGCCGGGGCAACGTACCAACGTTGCATGCAGCATATCTTTGGCGAACACATAGGCAAAACCGTCGAGGCCTACGTCGATGACATCGTGGTTAAAACCAAGAAAGTCGGGGACCTCATCAGTGACCTCGAGACCACGTTCAAGTGCCTCCGGGCCAAGAATGTGAAGCTCAACCCCGAGAAGTGTGTCTTTGGTGTGCCTCGGGGCATGCTACTTGGCTACATTGTCTCACAACGGGGGATCGAGGCCAACCCCGAAAAAAATCTCAGCAGTCACAAGGATGGGCCCACTTCGAGACCTCAAGGGTGTACAGAAAGTGACCGGCTGCCTAGCCGCTCTCCAGCAGATTCATGTCGAGGCTAGGGGAAAAAGCGCTACCCCTCTACCGCCCTGCTGAAGAAGACGGAACACTTGCGTGGACTGTCGAAGCCGAGGAGGCCTTAACCAAGTTGAAGGGGGTTGCTGACTTCCGCACCAATTCTCGTGCCTCCGCAACCAGCCGAAGGTGGCGATCCCCCCGAGCCTCTCCTCCTCTATGTGGCCACAACCACTCAGGTGGTCAGCGCGGTCATAGTCGTCGAGAGGCACGAGGAGGGTCATGCGTTGCCAGTCCAACGACCGGTGTACTTCACCAGTGAGGTGCTCTCCGAGGCCAAGGTCCGGTACCCGCACATCCAGAAGCTGCTCTACAGCATCATCATCACGAGGCGCAAGCTTCAGCACTACTTCCTCGCTCATCCCGTAACGGTGGTGTCGTCCTTCCCCCTCGGTGAGATCATCAACAATCGGGAGGCCACGGGGCGCATCGCCAAGTGGTCCGCCGAGCTAATGGGGGAGGGCCATCACCTACGCCCCGCGAAAAGCCATCAAGTCGCAAGCATTGGCGGATTTCGTTGCTGAGTGGGACCGACACCCAGCTGCCGCCAGCACAAATCCAAGCCGAGCTCTGGACTATGTACTTCGACGGGTCCCTCATGAAGACGGGGGCAGGCGCAGGCCTGCTCTTCATCTCACCCCTCGGAGTCCACATGCGCTACCTGCTACGCTTGCACTTCCCCCACCTCCAACAAAGTCGCCGAGTACGAGGCTCTCGTCAATGGGCTGCGAATCGCCCCTCGAGCTCGGGGTCCGACGCCTCGACGCCCGAGGAGACTCGCAGCTCGTCATCACCAGGTTATGAAGGCTTCAAGCTGCATC